>LGSM01000271.1:0-42382 GCA_001314345.1 Phytophthora multivora
GGGGGGGGGGGGGGGTCAGCTAAGGCAGCGGCGTTTCACGGAATGAACCCACAACCGAATCTTCCAGGATCCCCTCAAGTCGATGGATCTCCGCAACCGCCTTCTCTCCCTTGTGGCTTACATACTTGTAAGCACTGCCTCCGCGTCCTGCAACTTGCCCGTGATCTTCTTCCATGGCGCTACTTTAACCAGCGAGTCTGGCCACAATTTCGTGGCCAACCTGACCGCTGAGGGCCGTACTGTGGTGTCGCTTTCGTTCTGTGACGGTGTGTGCTCGGTTAAATCTCTTCTGCTTCAACTTCCAGAGGCGCTGAAGGCGGTGCACGACGTGGTGGCCAACAACTCGGTGTTCGATAATGGCTACATTTTCATCGGCCACTCCCTTGGAGCAATGCTCGCTCGTGCTGTGATTGAAGAAATGGATGATCACAAGGTCAAGCGCCTTGTCAGTGTGGCCGGGCTACAAAACGGTCAATTCATTGGCCCTGCGTCGGACGTGGTGGAGTCTGTGGCCAATGGCGCACTCTTGAATGCGTATCTACCCGAGACCGTTTTCAATTACAGCGTGTACGGACCGGAAGACTATCACGGCAAACTACAAAGAGACATCGCCTTGTACACGATCGAGAACCCAGACACTCAGTACGAGCACTCGCTCTTTAACACCTACCGCTGGCCGCAGTTTGGCAGCTTCTCCACTACCAATTTCTTCCTCCCGGTCTACAACAACGTGAACCACTGCTTACTGGGCGACAACCAATGCCTTCACGACCAAGAGCGCCGCAAAAAGAACTTCTTGAAACTGGAACAAGCCCACTTCTTTGCCTCTCCTAATGACGAAATCCTCCGACCATGGCAAACTTCCATCTTCGGACGCTACTCGGAAGTCGACTCGATTGAGGAGATCGCGACTGCCTTCAACAATTTGACTGTAGTTGACGTCAAGGACACTCGCGAATACACTGCTGACACCTACGGCCTGCAATCACTGGACAACTGCGGTGGCCTATTTCTCTACACGGTAGCCAACGTTTCCCACATGTGCTGGGTCGAAGACGCAGGCGACTGCATCTGGGCGACTGTGTACGACCAGCACATCTACTCGACGCTGGTATAAAAGTTTTCGGAGCTCCGTGGGTACTAACTCAAACCGAATATGCGTAAGGAAAATATTTTGGATGTCTCGAGTTGCCAAAGGGGAACTTAAAAATTGCAGGTTGCAGAGATAAACAAATTAAATTGATTAATTGGCAACACTACCATAGTTATCAACAAAACCCTTTTGCAGCAGCTAGGGTGTGCCCTCCTTACCCCCGCGCAAGCTAACGTCGCGTGTGAAGCCATATTCGATCTGCTGGTCTTCTGGTGCCTCGAAATTGAAACCTACAAAGGATTCGCTAAGACCAGTGCCACTCCCGTCAACGCTTCCCAACGACATTTTCCTGAATTCGTCTCGAAAGTTGCTGCCGTCGACCTACAAACAAGGGAACATTCAGACACAATATCTACATGTACTTGCAAAGTAAAGATATAGCACCGGACGTACAACAGCATCGGAAGACGCACAAGGCTGGATTGGAGCTGGAGCGTCTCGGAAAGAGATCATCTCCCAGTCGATATGCTGGAAGAAAGGGTGCTCCTTAATCTCAGACCCGCCCAGCAGCGAACCTAACCTTTCATAGGGGTTCCGAGTTAGCAGTCTTTGCAGTAAGTTCTTGGCTTCGGTCGATGTATAATCGGGAACTGAAAGCGGCGTTCGGAGGACTCGTTTGCACATTTCTCTCGCGTTTTCACTGTACCACGGAGGCAGTCCTGTTAGAAGTTCATAAAGCACTGCTCCGAATGCCCACCAGTCTGCAGCGGTGCCGTACTCCTCTCCTTTCAATATTTCAGGCGCTGCCGCAGTAAATATCACAAGCAGCGTTAATCTCCACGGTTAAATACCACCGAGGATCGCATTACCCACCTAGATACTCATAGCTACCACAAATAGTTTTCGCCCCGCGAGTAGCATCAGTTACCCCGAACTTGCTGATGCCGAAATCCACAAGTTTTAAATGGCCATCTTCAGTGAGTAGGATATTCTCCGGTTTCAGATCACGATACAGAATGCCATGCTGGTGCAGCTGCTGAACTGCGAGGAGTAATTCAGCAGCATAGAACGCAGCCACCTTCTCTGTAAACCTTGTGGCTCGCTCAAGATGCGTGGACAACTCTCCACCGGGACAGTACTCCATCACAAAGTACAAATTCCCTTTGGTTTGAAAAGCCCAATGCAAATGAACTGTTTCAAGCACCACAGTCTTTTAGCATCAACGTATTTGATAAGCAGATAATATAGCAACACTACCCACCCAGTGCGTGATGGCACGTTCCTCCCAGGACATCCCGTTCGGACAGAACTCTCTCCGCCATATCTTTCTCCTTCACCGATCGTTTCGACACAACTTTCATCGCGTAGAGTTTCCCTTCTCTTCGGTGCCGAACCAGCAGCACTCGCCCCATCCCACCGACTCCAATCACTTTAATACGTTGGAAATCTCGAGGAGAGATACTGTCGCTCGGTTCCTCAATTCGTTCCCCACTATTTCGCCCCAGCTTCTTCGCTCTCCGCTTGACCAATTGAAGCTGCTCCTGCTCATCCACCTGAGTCTCAATCCTGCGGAAGGTGTGCCCTGTAGAGCTCAAGGCACTGGGTAACGCCATCCACACGCCACCGCCCTCCTCTGTATCATCACTGTCACTTTCGCTGGCAAATTCATCGCTCTCCGAGTCCGAGAAGACTCCAGTTTCGGCTCGACATTGCAGCTCTCGTAGCCCCACAGCCTTCACAGAGTCCGAGCTGGTAGGTGTCGACTCGCGTGACTGTTGGACGCCCATGGCGGACACTTTGACACTGATGCGGACTCTGCCATGCAGTGGAATCGCTTGTCTCAATTGAGCTCTCCGTCTGGCTATTTGAAGTGGACTCGCTTGTCATTGGTTGAAAAGCGGCAAGAAGCATAAGACGCACAATAATGGGGAACCAGCTCAATTGTCTAGCGCAATGTCAGGCGCGACAGGAAGGAGCACAGAGGCTACTAGTGCTGCAGAAAGGTGTGGAGAGGTTGCTGGTCGGTAGTGCGTGGTAGTAGAAGTTGTGGTTGCTGATTGAGAAGATTGTCCAGGTGCCTATTTCACGCGGAAGAAGACCATTCTCGGGTTGAACACAGGAACGGAGAGGGTCCACGTGAAATTAGATGAGGACGGACACACGTGCGTTATCTATTGCAGTCGCTGGTATCTACCAAGTACTTACTGTTAGTGTATTGATGGACTGTTTGCGTTAGGCTGCTGTGGAAGCTGCACGACTCCATCAAGAATCCAACGAAGATCGAGCTACACAATGTGAACTTGATCCAGGCAATAGGTTGGCATTCTTTTTTCCCCCTGTCGTTGACGTTGGACATTAATATCTACGATGTGGCTGCGGCTAGGCAAGGTTGAATTCTCCATTACATCTCAGAAGGGGGACACTTTGCTGGACGTGGAGGCCGAGTCGGAGGAAGTTCGCGATACCTGGGTAGGTCTCTTACAGTTCATAAGATATGATCAATTCTGACATTGAATGCGTCTCCGTTCAGGTGACGCATCTGCAAATGGTGTGCGAGGACAGCAACCCCGATGATGAGACCGAGGAGGAAGTGCAGTCGGGAATGAAGTTTCGCAAGATGGTGGAGGATCGAGCCAAGAAGCAAGCGTACTGGACGAAACGCACGGAGGAACTGGAGCAGCGGAAACAAGAAGCGGAAGAGCGGAAGAAGAAGTTTGCTGGTGTTGGCATGAAGTACACGGCACTTGCAATGAGCAACAGACCCGATCCATCAACCAAGGATTAGGATAATGCACGCTTGTTTTATTACCTCGCCAACACAGTAAAGGATTATTGTACCGTCGTGTTCGTCCGCTGTACATGTAGTGTCTTGAGTCCGAAAGTGTCCTCTGCTCATTAATCGCCATCCGGTCCATGCAACATGTACATGTAATACATGTACTGCGTCTCGATCTTCCAAGCTATGGAATTGTGGGCCATATAAAAAGGTCAATACTGACAGAGCGGTGCAAAACCATGGAAGTGGCTCCGACGCTGGACGATGCCCAAGCTCTCCGACAGTTAACGCTCGCGGACGAGCATCTAGTAAGGCCGTCTGTCTGTTCTTGCTGGGACTGCAGTGCTGATGGGCGTTTCCGTGGTGGAAGATGATCTGCCTGTGTGGGGTGGACGTCGAGAGCGATGCCGACGCTCGAGTGCTGCAGGAAGCAGTGCAGAAGGTCATCCGCATCAAGCTGCAAATGGGGAGCTGTGTGAGTGACTACGGATTATGGAGACACGGGTGGAAGTTAGACCACTGAAGATGTTGTTACTGTTGTTTTAAGCACCAAGTGAGCCTTGCCAGGGCACAGGGATCACAGCTTGTTGTCGAGCAGGAGGTGGGAAATTGCAACCGCATTTGCAAGGGAATGCCTGCATCTAACATTGCGTTATTCATACTGAAACAGTTCACCAGGGACGTTGACGCTCTTGTGGCGGCCGTACCTAGGCTCCTCTGTTCAACTGGTCATGACGCTGTGGTCCTGGATTCTCTACTGGCACATACTGCTCGCCACTTCAGCGCACAGCGAGAAATGGTGAAGCTCTATTGCTCTCTTATATATGCTGAAGAGCGTTAACATGTAGATGAATACGCTTGTAGGACTGTCAAGCTGCTTCGTCATTCCGCCTGTTGTTCGTTTACAGACAGGTGAAGCAGGTGCGAAGGCTTTGTTTGTAGCGTCTTCTGCTCTTGGTTACCCAGTCATGTTTGTGCAGACTCCACAACTCCATATTAGCCAGAGCGAAGTCTCGCTAGCGTTCATCAACGACCCCGCTTGTCATTTGGATGTCATTTACTGGCACCAAGACGTGCCGCTGGAGGCAGCCCAGGTAAGTCCGATGGCTGCATCTCTGCTGAGTTCGCATTCACATCTTGTTTCAGCATGTATTCGACCAGCTCTGCGAATATGACAACACGAACCCACTTGCCAAGTTCTACTTCCTAGAAGTCGGTGGGTCGGCCGAGAGATTGCACCAGGTACGCTTCGGTTCATTTTTTATTGTAAACTCATGATGCACATCGAGACGAACGCACGAGAGTCGAGAGGTGTGGTAGTCTAACACTTGAATTGGTTGTTGCTGGTTGGCTAGGCGTTCGTGCTGATGCTGTCGCATCCGGCACATCGAATGAGTCAAAATGCTGCTGAACAGCTTCTGGGGTCGTGGTTTTCACCAACCAAAGGGATCGACTCTCTCAGGCAGCAAAATTAAATAGATGGACAGGTTTGCTGTCGGTCCACATGAATGGAACCCGTCCGTCGTCATCAGTGAGGCAAGCAGCAGTCAGAAAACTCTGCTGGTTCTGGTTGCACCATGGCCGAAGCTGCCACTCTCCCTTATGGAACGTCTGCAAAAAAGTCGGAGATACCTTCGCTGTCGTCCAGGTTGAAGCAAAAATCTGGGTCGGTCTGCGCGTACATGAGGAAGCTAAGCCATGGTTGAAAGCTCTACGTTTACAGTGGTGTGCTTCAATTACCTTTAATGGTGCAAGTTTGAAGATTCCGCTGTCCGAGTCGTATGATCTCTGCTGTGAAAAGATCAAGCAGAAATATGAGTAACTCGCGTGAAGTACACTAACGAAAAGCTTCATCCACTCACCTGATCTAATGGAGGTGCAGGGCTATCGGGCGCCAGTGCTCCAGCTTCCTTCGCTGACTCACTGGTGCCTCCAGCCTCCTTTTCATCCATGCGCCGAACTAAGTACACATCCACGGGCCCATCTAAAAGATCCGACAACGATAAGCAGGCTGATCACCAACCGATAAACGTGAAAACTCAACAACAAGCCGTAGCCTCGCGCACCTGTGGACTTGAGGAAGATCTGAAATCGGCGTTTCCCAGCAGGCAGGCCCTCATCTGGGTCAGGCACCTCGAGTGTTGTTCCCGGTGGTGCCTTGATAGCCATGACACTCTGATCTGCAAAACTCTCTTGTCGTCGCATATCGTCGTGTGTGACATAGCAAAAGTTCTCAAAGCTGCCTTTGTCGAACGCTTCTTCTTCGTACAAACGTCGGATGTTCTGACTGACCATCTTGATATCCTGGTCGTACTTTAGCTCCTCTTGCCTAAGATCGGAAATGTTTTGTCGGAGATGGTCCATGCCCTGGTAGCCGTCTGTAGTACCTGTAGGCCCACTTGCACCCCTGCGTAACCATAAAATCATATTAGTTATGCCGACCGTCAGCCCGATGACACTCATTTTTTACACGCCGATCTCCATGTAGATACGTACTTCCAGTGGATGTTGTTTTTGGACGTCTTCTCAATCAACCCGATGCCTTCCAGTACATTCGTGATGTCGTATATACGTCGTTTCTATCATGCCACCTTGCATGTCAGTAGCTACAACATCTTTCCTGCAATAGCAGCGCCTCCTACCTGAACGCCGAGCGATTCCGCTGCTGTATTCAAATCCAAATCTTTTGACGGCGCAGCTTGGATCAGCTCCACAAACCGCTTGGTCAACAGGCCCAATGAGCTGTCGTATCTGCTGGCTGGGGATGGCTTCGACCCTGCAGCAATAATTGGCAACATGCGCGTCAACCCTTCAGAACTGCTGTAAACGACCAAACAATACCCCCTCTGCTTAGTCAACTGCAGTTAACGTAGAGGTTGGACGCACCGCGCGCACTGGGACTGGGAGACTGCAACTTGGGCGGTGCCACAGTGGACGATAACGATCTGGATGCGGCCGACGCAGCATTTCCAGACGTTGCGACGGGCGATGCCGATGCGGTCTCATGTCGCGGCTTGGGGCGCTTTATCTTGCGCTTCAGCTCCTCATTGGAGACATTGCCTTTAGCCATCTCGTCCTCGCGATCCGGTGATGCTGCTACTTATCCTCCGCTGCTGTCCCTTGGAATCGCAGTATTCAGCCAATGGGACTACCAGACGGCATACAGCATACCTGCAGTAGAAACGGATGTAAAACCCGGTAAAGTAGACCCAATTTTCTCGATCGAAATGGGTAATTGTTTGCCAGCTGTTGGTGAAACCTCTCTCTTTTATAACCTTTGCGCTGCTTCCTAGTGCTTATATCCCGGTAGTATACTCTCTACATGCGTGTTCTCGCCTCGAAAACAAGGCCATTATGCTTATGAATATGTCTTTCATCTTCTTGCCAAGTTCGGCACCAGATTCACTTCGGTTGGTGTGCTGAGCGCTAAGCGTTGAACCCACCGTTTTCACACTCGAGCTAAACCTGATACATTCGATGATTTGATATATTATTAATTATCCCGGAGATCGTTTTAGGCCAAAAAGTGCCACATCACCACGATCGATCGGACATCGAGCAGCACCATGGGCGCGTCGAGCAGCACCGCAGCACCGCCGGAGCGCAAGGGATCAGAGGACGAGATGGTGCTAAATGGTACGTCACGTAGATAGCACGAATGAGCGTATAAGAAGATCCATGCTGACACGTAGATGCGAGCAGACCTGCACATCGAGACGGGCGACCAGAATGCCGTCAAGAACCTGTTGGATGACACCATAGTCGAATTCTTCCAGGGGAAGCAGGATTTCAAGCTGCACTACGGATGGGACAACGCTAAGCTGCTACTCATGCTGCTGGCAACAGTCATTGCGGCCGTGTCGCACTTCTACAAGCACCCCGCCATTTCCGAGGACGTGCTTATTTACTCCTGCGTTGCTGGGTAGGTGTGAACGGATAATGTTTGGTGACCTCAATATTCTGACTTCTGTTTACTATTTTATGGGCAGATTTTTCTTGATCCATGCGCTCCTGTTCGGCTATACCATGCTTATTGAAAAGGATATACTCCTGCGGATTACTCGATCGGTAAGAAAGGTAGCGGAGGAGAATACGTTAGTGTTGCTCTACTGACTGAAATTGGCTGTTGGTGGCTAAATTGCAGGAGTCAAACCCAGGTAAGATGATACTGGTGCGAACGACTTTCCCTTACACGGAGTCGCACTACACCATCAGCATCCACCACGCTGACTCGAAGGAAAAGCCGAGGAAGCAGGAGCTGTACGTGGGTCGTTACTTCGACAAGGATGGCTATTTCAGCAAAGAAACTTTCATCAAGGACATTGAGACCGTTCTGTCGCGCTTTGAGAAGAAGGACAAGAAACAGTAAGTACGATCTGCTGCATTGAATAGCGGTTAGATGTCTGCCTCAGGGTTCTTGTAAGCTACCATCGCGTCGACCTTGTGGACCTGCACAGCAACAGTCATGCGCGTTAGTTGACAGAACGCAATGAATAAATCAGTCGATAAAAACGCAGCCATACTTTGGTAGTAAATGATCGCAGGCGCACTTCTGTGGAGTCCTTGATGTAGCGAGGATCCGACTCCTCCCATAGCGCTGGTACTTCGGAGTTCTTGTCCGTGTATACTAGCAGATCGAACGCGCACTGCTCCTCCAAAAGAGGCAAGAATGAGACGCTTGCTGTGATCTGCCGGATAATGGCCTGGATCTCCGACATAATCTCCTTCTGAGGCTTCGAAGCAGGCGTGCTGCCACTGCAAAGACACACAGCACGACCACCTAAGCAATTATCCAAACCATGATTTACAGCAGCTATACATACCTTTCGTTTGCACTGTTATCCGCGTGAACTTCAAACGCCCACCGCTCAAGCACTTCCTGCGTCTCAATTCCAGTGATCACCAGCACCAGCTTCTGCACCTCGCCCTTCAGAAGCCAGTCTGCATACAGAAGCAGTTTTCCGGTTCAGTAAATACAGCATCACGGAGTCAAAGATAGGAGAATACGGACTCGATAATTGTTGGAGAAAATTGGTGAAGAAAGCATTGAGCTTGTCGTCGTCCGTCACAAGCATGTTCAGGCCATACTTTCGAACCTGCTTGAAGCTCTCAGGAGGGTAGATACCACGCTGGTACAATATACTATTGACAAGCATGGGATCGTGACGAGTTAGTTGTGCTGCCAGTCATAGCTTATAATTCTGCACACTTTTCGTACGTATTGATGCTGTATGAAAAGAACTCGGTGACGATCTCAGTTGAGCCCTTGAGCGTGATCAGGTTCTCTGAAACCTGCGCTGTTGCCTGCAGTTGTAATCCACCCAACAATTATATTTTCAAAGGCGTGGCACAAGGCCCCTAACGCATTCGTTTCCTGACGTACCATCTTCCAGCTTTTTTGGCACGATTGAAAATGAATCAGAGTGTGCTCTCCACTCCAACATCCTATTACATAGAATGTTGAACCTTTACTAAATCATACGTTGCAGTTGACCATCACTCCTGCAGGAGAGGCAACGCCGCACTCCATTCCGCATTGCAGACAACAACTACAAAATGCCGAGAGCTCACGACCAGGTATAGAATCCGCATGGCGTTGCAGCTGGGTAAAACGTATCTTGGCATGACTTACAATTGCACGCAGCGGCGTGCGGAGCAGGAGGAACTCTCCGACTCGAGCGATGTTGAAGAAAACGACGAGGAACTGGTGTTTATGTCGATCCTTTTCGACCGAGGCGAGCTGGGTGTCGCAATTTACAACGCACTGGATACAAGTCTCAAGACACTGCAGCTTCAGATAACCGATGTGCAGGATCTGGAGGAGGTGAAAACCTGGGATTTGAATCTGAATGAGCTTTACAAGCTGATCAAGTCTCTCACTTGTTCTCTACTGTAGATCATTGAGCGCCTGCACACTCAGTTTGAAGTGAATCATGTTCTCGTTTCCTCTCGAAATGCAAGCTCAAATGGAATGCTTCGGATGGTCAAGAAGCTTGACGAAACGCATCAGTCGAAGACGGGGATCAGCATCCGGAGGGTAAATCGTGCTTGAACACCGTATATAGGCTGCCATAATACTGACGATAAGGGGTTATAGCATTCAGGTGGGCTACTGGGGTTATTTTGGAGGTGTGAGCCTGTTTACGAGCTAAATTGCTTCGCTGAGCAGATTTCAACTACCTAAAAGCTTGCCAAGCAATTGAGCATGTCCAGATTGGTACCAACACCGACGAGTACAGGCGTACTCATGATCGACCACCCCGGTAACCAGTTTCCTTGTCAGTGATTTTTATGAACAAATTTACGACTGGGGCTTTACAGGCGAGAAGCGTATACGTTCTTGGGGAGCTTTTTCGATTTCGAGAGCATCCAGCGTATTCGAGCTACTGGCGGTAGGAGACGACTTGGATAAGACTGAAGTATTTTGATTTAATGCGTGGTTTGTAGCTTTACTGCTGTACTTATCCACCGAAAAGGTACGCTTAACTGAGGCGGGAAAATGCATTCAGTCATTAAACTATCGAATTCGCAGATTGGGAATCAGCTCGACGACGTCGAATCCGTGTATTTTTCAACGGTGGAGCAAGTTGCACTCGACGGCTTCATGTATATTGACAAATCAACGCTTCAGTCCCTTCAGATATTCAACCACGTAAGTTGATACAGTGTACTGCGTTGTTTTAAATGAACTCATTCATTTATGCTCGGACACAGGAAGCGCACCCTTCACTTGTCAAGGTAATATTTTACATCGAAATACTGTTCTTCAGTGGATACTTCGAAGATTGTGCGCGCTCAGTCGTTTTTGTTACTCTCTCCATATTGTGCCTGTGCAGGGATCTGGTCGAGCCAAGGAAGGCTTCAGGTACGATTACCCACATTTACAGTACTTTCTACAATTTTGAAAACGTGCTAAAAGATCACAGTCTATTTGGCCTTCTTAACCGCACCGTGACCAAGTCAGGTGCATATATGCTGCGGCGTTGGATGCTTACTCCACTTGTAAGCGAATCCCAACTTTATGAGCGGCTAAGTTCTGTCGCATTTTTCACGGAAGCCGAAAACGACGAACTTCGACAGTTATTGGTAAAATATTCCAGTCTTGCATGTATATGATAGCGCAACGGTTAATGAGTTTTAACAAACTGTAGGTTGGAAAGTTGAAGCGCTTCAGAGATGTAGCTGGAATCTTTCAGCGTATTAAACGACGTTGTGCCTCTGTCGGAGACTGGTGCCGATTTTCCGCCTCCATTGCGAGCTTCCTGGAAACACAGTAAGCGTCCTCTTCATGTCCCGCCACTGGGTACTAATTGTCCTGCATTGCAGGTCCCTCGTTGAAAACATTAGTGGTTCCAGCAATTCGACACTGCCCAACGTGTTCTCAAAAGCACTAAATGAGCGAGGGGTCATCCATGCTAGCAGCCTCCTCGGAAACGTTGTGGATTTCGAAGAAAGCCAACAAGAAGGCGTTGTCGTTATTCGAAGCGGTGTATCAGAAGCCCTGGATTCTGCACGAGAACGCTACGAGGACCTTGACAATGTACAAAGATGGAGGAGTTCAGTGGAGATTTACATGCACTAAAAATTTACTGTGGACAGGTTTTGACGGAGGTCGCATTTCAGGTTCAAGAGGCCAATCCAGTACTATCGTCAATCACAGTCCAGTACATCCCTCAAGTAGGATATGTCATCTGCTGTGAGGCTCCCACAACTCTACCAGACTTTGTATTTCAATTCCAAGAAGACGACACGACGTTCTACTACAAGGTATGCAACCGCAGTTTTACCAACATTTATTCGGATATACACACTTACACCACTACCTACAGGATGCTTGTTGCCGCGATTTGGATGAGTCCATTGGAGACATCTACGGTACATCTTGACCATATTGTTAACTGTATCGGTTGTGTAATGAGCCGCCGTTCTACTCGCAGGATACGTTCTTGACATCCAAAGGGGTTGGACATTTCGACACAATGTGTTTTAAAATTCCGTTGACTGACATTGATAATTTTATAGAGCTTCTGGAAGAGCTTACAATGGCGTTGTTGGAATACGAAAGCAGTATCCACGGTCAGTTTTGATGATGTCACAAGCACTTGTGTCTGACATGGATCATGTTTGTCAGAAATGACCTGGATTATGTCGTTTCTCGATTGCTTGATTTCACTCGCATCCTGCGCGAAGAGCTTCAATTTTACCCGGTACGTGCCAAGGGATCAATTGATACAAAGTTACAACTTACATTTGTCGAGTAGTCCGCAGATAACAGAGAACAGCACGATGAAGGTAGTTCAAGCCCGTCACCCTCTCCAAGAGCTACTCGTTGAACACTACATTCCGAACGATATTTTCCTTGATTCCATGGACTCACTGAAAATCGTAACGGGGCACAATGGATCGGGTAAGAACAAAATGTTTACCCTAGCTATATGGCAAAACATGACATTTTTAACTATCCTGCACTGAACAGGAAAATCGGTGTATTTGAAAATGGTCGGTCTTCTGCAGTATATGGCACAAATAGGATCATTCGTCCCAGCGGAGAAAGGTAAGGCGCAAGCGAAATTATGTACATTCATGTGGAAGTTTGTCTCTAACAACAATCTGCAGCGGAGATTGGGCTAGTTACCAAAATATTTACGCGTATTCAGAGGTAAGAAACCGGTTACTAGTAGTAACATGCAGGCACACTCTGGATCTGATCTTGAATGTTAAAGTATGGAATCCGCGACAGTGTCGCAGAGTTCCTTCACTATCGACTGCAACCAAGTACGTGAGAATATCTTCCTTATTATGGAGGAGTATACTAACATTTTCTCCTTAGATGGCTTGGATGTTCAACCATGGAGACGGCCGCTCGATTTTTCTGATCGACGAGTTTGGAAAAGGTTTAGAAAATTAGAACTGGGTAGATATTCGGACGCTAACTTCAGCAAATATTTGTTTATGAAGGAACGGCCGAGCTTGACGGAATAGCTTTGCTGGTAAACACAACATTGATTCGAATGTTTTGGTCAACCCTAACATTTTGGCGCTGCGACGTAGAGTTCGATCATCAATCACCTCGCCAAGAAACGCTTTACAACTGGAAGGCCGCGTGTTGTGCTGACAACCCACTTTCGAGTACGCTTCTTTAGCTTTGTTTTGCGTCTGGTGCCACTGTACAGTGATGCTTGTTGTGACCAGGAAATCTTTCGGGATAATTTACTTGAGCCGACATTGATAGTCAACCAGTCGATGCCTCAAGACGGTGTAGAGCAAAATGACGATATATCGCGAGTGATTTGCACCGTCATGGCATCTACGGATGCGCCAGAATCGTATTCTGCAACTGCAAGTGCTGCTCCACTTTACGAACTTCGCGATGGTATCTCAAGTCACAGCAATGCTCTAGCATGCGCTGCAAAGTGCGGTGAGTTTAAACCATTGATTTACATTGAAAGAGTAACAGCAAGATCTAATCTGCTGCTGCTTCCACAGGAGTACCACAGAAATTGGTTGAGCGAGCTCAGGAAATTCTAAATTGCACCAAGCGTGGGGTGCTGATTCCGTCTCGACAACAGTTGCCAGGACCATCACCGGAGGAGCAGCTCGCTGCGTTCTTCACGTCAATTAACGACTGGAAAACTGCAGGCGACGAAATCATCGCCAAGTTTTTAGCGATAGCACGAATGGGGGCTCAGTGAACTGGTTGGCTTTTGATTAGATAATGAATTATGGTCGAAATACAGGCGACGACAGGTTTCGGAGGTGCCAACAGAATGGGTTCAATGAACTGAACACTTCAGCAATGCACAACAGTTATTCGCCACATGCTGCCTCAAAGTCCACACCGAGAATGTCCTCGAGTAATCCGCCGTCATCGAAGTCAGTGTCAGGGAGATTGTCCGGCGGCGGTAGTTCGCTGAGATTGTCTTCGACTTCGTTTTTCGCCTCATCTGTACCTGGATCCTCTGTTTCAGTCACTGTATCCGGCGAAGCCCACCATGAAGAAGGAGGCTCACCACTTTCGAGCACCGCCTTCTCAACGCTATCATCCCAGTCGTCCGCGTCACGCGTAGGTTCGATGTCATCAAACAGCGTCGGTGTCTTGTCATTCAAGAGGTCTTCAATTTCACGAGACATTTTCTCTGCGATAGCGGACTTTGACTTGGGAGACGAAAGTCCGCCGTAGGCATGCTCGATATCCTAATTGAGAAAGCAGTGCACGCCAAAGTGAGTAACTCTACATATCAACACCCAACGCGATTCTGCACGTACCGGAACTTCTTCGCCGCGCGGAATCTTAATAACACTCTCTGACGCCGCTTTTGTGCGTGGCTTTGGTGTCAGTGACGCCGGCTCCTTTGGTGCCAATGGTGTCCCCGATTTCGGCCTCAGTGGTGTCCACTTCTTGGCTATAATCTTCTTGGAGTGACCAAGACCTCTACCCAGTCCTGCCTTCTTAATTGATGCAATGGAGCCCGAGTTGCTGTTATCATGGCGGTTGCGCTGTTTGTTCGAGATGTCACTTAGCACGCGTCTACTGCGCCAGCAAAACGTATACTCAAGTCAGCAAAAATTTAAAGGTGTCAGGGGATAAGCTCCAAAAAACCTCTTCTTCGACGTGCTATCTTTCAGGCCTTTGTTGTCTGCCGACTTCGAGTCTTCATGAATCACAAAGCCGCGCTTCGGAGTTGAGAACTTGTCAACGCCTGAGGGCGGGCACGAGGAGAACGGTTATTACACAAAATAACATTGAAAGGCGCAAACAGGCAACGTTTACGTACTACTGAAGCGCAGTTTGCTGTCGCCTGTGCTGCCGCTGAAGTTGGCGTCCACGTTCTCCTTCTGTGCTTGCAGCGTGTCCATCTTTGTGCGTTTTGAATTTCCAAAGGCAAAATATAAAAAATATGTTCTACCATTTAAAATCAAAATAATTTCAACCAGTAATAGTTAATTATTTGGTATGGCTACATCAACTTCAGCTTCTGTGCGTCTTGAGCCGAAGTAGAAACATGTTGCATGAGGTAGTGCATGTAAGTAGCCTCTCACAGACTAATAGAAAACAGGGTAGAGCTGGTCATCGTAGAAGATGCCACAGGCAACCGGTGTCGCCGTTTCCCCAGCACTGCAGAATGTCCTCCACTGCGTGAAGAGATCGCCACGTTTATCCAGTGTCTGCAAACCAAAGTGTACACAAGTATTCGGTCAAGTTTCAAGGTCATTAATTGCGTCTTGATCCCCTCGGCAGGGGTAACGAGTTGCAACAGAGTTCGTCAGCAGGAAAACTAAGAAGTTAGTCTCCTCCAGCTTCAGGAGTTGGCCTTGCGACGTTTCTACACGCACTTGCGCTGGTCGTTGCGGGGCAGACAATGGTTGACGTTGTTGTAAACACGGCAAGTAAAATGGATGCACCCTGCTGTAATAGTCTTCTGGGCCGTCAGCGTTGTCGTTGAACGTGGCTTCAGACACCTTGTCCAGACCGATGAGCAGATCATTCTGCAGGCTGGCCACACTGACATAGCGTTTGACCTTGAGTCTCCCGCAGAGAAAATGTAGCCGCCTCGAATTCAGAGTTGTTGGCCTCAGTCTCGTGAATTTGAGCGAGTGCCTTCACCTTGGGTGAACTTCGAATCTCACAAGCACCAGGTTTGCAGTACAGTAGTAAAAGGATAGCCACTTCCAGTCGAAGGGCTGCACCAAGAAGCTTAATCTTGGAAGGTGAAGCCTCCCATTTATGGCATATCCCGCACGTCGCCTGTAAAAATCTAAATCAATCAAGTGAGCAAACAACACGACTTTAAGAACATGCACAAACGGCACGTGGCACCGCACAAGGTGACGCCGGCGAAACTTTATCATTTAGATAAATGCAGTTCTTCCTCCTGCCCCTTGCATAGCTCCACTCCCTGTCGTTTCCTGTCACTGTCTTGTATGCAACTTAGCGACGAGGATCATGGTGGCCCTTCATCATGCGAATGACGTGGAAGTTGAGCGTAGAGCGGTGCTCCGCAGCGCGGCGCTGCCTCTTGGCCTCTAGAACCAGCGTCATGCCTCTTGCCTCGCGCTTGCACTGCGTCTCGTCGAAGTCGTTGCGCTCCAGCGCGTCCAGGAACGCGAGCGTCTCGG
Organism: Phytophthora multivora; assembly: GCA_001314345.1. NCBI lineage: Eukaryota > Oomycota > Peronosporomycetes > Peronosporales > Peronosporaceae > Phytophthora > Phytophthora multivora. Next base: position 15,987 of record LGSM01000271.1, read on the forward strand.
GCATTCCCTCGGTGCCATCGCGAATGGTACGCAGCGTCATGCGCTTGATGTGCTCCACGTTGATGCCGCGGCCGAGCTTCATCTTCGGTCTCCGTTCCTTGTAGTGTGTCTGTGGCTGGTGGCTATTGTAGCTGCTAACCTACATCGATTGAACATATGATAATCTAAGAGATCTACCATTGGCTATTTCTTTGAAATCTATGACAATCTACAAGGTATGCTATTGGCCATCGAGTGATCGTCATCATTCCGCAACTTGTATCCGAGGGAGGCCATGGTGACGATGGCCGACCCCGTGGAGGCGTCCAAGTCGCCCAATGACCAGAAGAAGTACCGGTTGCTGACACTACCCAACTCTCTACAGGCACTTCTCATCTCCACGGCCGAGGTGGCCCATGTAGTGGCCGCTGTGGCCCGTGAGAGCGAGAGCCAGCAGAGCCAACACGACGACGACGACTTCAGCGGCGAGGACAGCGCCAGCGACTTCAGCGAGAGCGAAGAGGACGACGATAGCAACTTCGACGACAGCGAAGAGGAGAGCGACGGAGTGCCTAGTCGCAGGGCTGGAGCGTGTCTTACTGTGGGCGTGGGAAGCTTCGCAGAGCCCGAAGCACTTCCTGGTCTGGCCCATTACCTGGAGCACATGCTATTCATGGGCAGCCGGAAGTACCCAGACGAGAACGAGTTTGAGGCCTTTTTGAGCGCCCACGGAGGCTACAGTAATGGAGCTACGGACAATGAAGTGACCAGCTACACATTCGAAGTGGGTCCAGCGCATTTAGAGCCGGCTCTCGACATGTTCGCGCACTTTTTCATCTCACCACTGCTGAAGGCTGAAGCTATGGAGAGGGAGCTATCTGCTATCGAATCTGAATTTAGTCAAGCTACGCAGAATGACCGAATCCGCACGCAGCAAGTGCTGTGCGACGTGTCGCCCGAGAGTCACCCGTACCATCGCTTCAGTTGGGGGAATAAGAAGAGTCTGCTGGAACTGCCGGAAAAGACCGGCGTGGATGTCCGCAAGCAGATTCTAGAGTTCTATGAGAAGTACTACTCAGCCAACATCATGAAGCTGGTAGTCTGTGGTGAAAACACACTGGACGAACTGGAGCAGTGGGTGACCAAGTCGTTCAGCGCTATACCGAACAAACAGGTGGCGGTGCCGTCGTTCGAATCGGCGGGATCGCCGTTTGGGGCTGTAGGTGCTGGCGCGCCGTTCCTTTGCAAGATTGTGCCCGTCCGAGATATTCACACACTGCATCTTGACTGGATGATCCCGCCGGTTCTTGGTCAGCACCATCAGAAGCCTGCAGACTACATCGCTAGCCTCCTTGGACATGAAAGTGAAGGATCCGTGCTGTCACATGTAGGTTAACCGGAGTTCCTAATTGTGAGACTGATATTCACGATGTACGTTTAATGTGTTTGCAGCTGAAGGAGCGAGGCTGGATCTCTGCGGTGACTGCAGGAGTAACAGACACGGATGGCTACGACTGTGGAACCTATGCAGCCAAGTTTGATATCACAATGAAGCTCACTCCGGAGGGCATTTCCCACTGGGAAGAAATTGTACACGCAGTCTTTGAATATCTGCACATGCTCAAGGTAAATGGCTGCCCGGGGTGGGTGTTTGATGAGCTGGCGGCACTGGCCGACATTTCGTTCCGCTTTCAAGAAGAGGATAGTGCTGTCGAAAGGTGCGAAGAACTGGGCGAAATTATGCAGGTAAGCACTCATTTTCATGAACTTTATAGCGATATACCCAGTGCGTGAACTAACCGCTTCGAATGCGTATAGTCCATTTTTAAGGTCGCACCGGGAGATATCTTGCGCTACGACCTTTTTCAAGGTGCTTTCAAGAAGGAGCTGACTGAGGAAGTGCTAAGCCACTTGACTGCTGAGTCCGTTTGTGTGTCGATTGTTTCACAAACGTTTGAGGAAATGCCTGAGTTTCAAGCACAGGTAGGAGGAAGCGAAAGCTGCCGTTGCTATGGACAATCACTCTTCGCAATGAATGTTGCTAACTTGTCATGATTGGTTTAATGTGATTGTAGGCCCGTGAAGAAGAATGGTTTCGCGTCAAGTACTCGCGGGAAAACATTACGGATGCGTCAATTCTTCGATGGAAAAACGCAGGGACTAACCCCAAGCTGCATCTGCCTCGACCAAACCAGTTTATTCCTCGAGATTTCTCGCTAGTGGACTCAACAGGCGTTGATGACTTGGTGTGTGAGAAGACGACGTTCGGCAAGCTTTGGTATAAGCCCGATCGCATGTTTGCTACACCTCGCGCTCACGTTGCCCTTCTGATTCATTTGCCCAATGTGGTGGCCAGTGCAAACAATTGGGCACACACCCAGCTGTATGTGAAGCTTGTTCGGGACGCGCTCAATGAGTACGCCTACCACGCCAATGTGGCTGAGCTCATGTACTCGCTTCATGTAAAAGAGTCTGGTCTGGAGCTAATCTTTGGTGGATTCAACGACAAGCTTCATCTTCTTGTCGAAGTGGTCGTTGCGGCTGTATTTGGGACCGAAATCAACGAAGCGCGTTTCGAAGTAATGCGAGAAGAGCTGATGCGTGAATCAAAGAATGCCATCACGAAGGTGGCGCAGAAAGCTAAGTACCTTCGGTTGCAACTGCTAGAGAAGCGGTCGTTTCCGCTGGAGGAATGTTTGGACTCGATCGAGGCTGCTACCGTGGAATCACTCAAGAATTTCGTCTCCAACCAGCTGTATGCAGGCAAGGCATGGCTTGCGAGTTTTGCGCATGGAAATATCTCCCATTCAGCAGCGTTGCAGATACTTGCTAACGTGGAATCGCAGCTACAGCGCGTATCTTCACCGCTCCTGTTGCGCGACTTTCCCCGACGCCTTATCAATGCCATTCCGCAGACTCCTATGGGTTTTCTACTGAAGGAGCGCAGCGAGAACAAGACTGAGACCAACACGCAAGTCGAGCTCTATTACCAGATCGGTCCTTTGACTCTACGCAGCTTGGCGTACGCGGACTTGCTGCACCAGTTGATGGAGGAGCCACTGTTTGACACACTCCGCACGAAGCAAGAACTGGGGTACGATGTCTCGTGCACCGTTCGCGTAACCAACGGCATTCTGGGCTTTGGTGTGATGGTGCAGTCCTCGTTGTTCGCTGCCGAGTACATTTCCGCGTGTGTGGATCGCTTTATGATTGACTTCGAAGAGGCGATTGAAATGATGGCGGATGAGCACTTCCACGACCACATTCAGGCCCAGATTCTTTTGAAACTCGAGCCAGACCACAATCTGTTGGAGACCACGCATCACTACTGGTATGAGATCACGTCACGTCGACTTGCGTTCGACATGGATGCTCAGCTTGCGAAGGAGATGGAGACGCTGACCAAGAGCGAGATGGCTCAGCACTACCGTGAGTGGATTCTTCAGAGCCCCAAGAAGTTGATTGTGCATGTGATTGGCCGTGGGAATCCAGCCGAGAAAGAAGCACACCAAAAGCGCAAGAGTGCCACGAAAGCTGAGCTGGAGGAGATGCGTGCTCTCCCCCGACCCATTCGCATCCGCGACTTGTACCTGTTTAAGGCTGAATTGCCTTCCTATCCTGATCCCATCGACGAGATCAACGCGAGTGAGGCAAGAGAAGAGGACAAGCGCCTAGAACTATAGAGCGCCGGTGTGTTTCAACTGAAAAGAACGTTGTTGTCTGCAGTAACATGCATTTTGCCGTTAGCTGTTTGGCTGAGAGGCGTCGGAGTGTTCCGTTCCACTGGCTGCGACCAGGTAATCTTCAGTTGATCGACGGGCAGCAGCGCTCAGACATAATATATTCTGTAGACAGTCTTGGCAATTGGCAGCTGGCCGTCGTAGAATGCCGTCTCAATTGTGAGCTTGCCACTGGATGGCGATGAAGGAACTATTAGCGAACAAGATGTTTTGTTTACGACAAGTCGTACGTACCTCATCACTTCCGGGTCGAGCATATTTTCCGGACCGGCCGATTCAATGGTCTGCTGCCAAGTATTCGTTGATCCCGGAATCACGTAGCCGAAGTTGAAAAGCCATTCTAATGGACAGTGAGAGGAGACCTTGAGTATCGTCTTAGATACTTTATGAAGAAAGGAAAATAACATGCACCTTCAATGCAGCTCCCATCCAGGAAGACGCGTTGCTCCAGTCGGAACTGCGAAATCTCTTCAACTGAGCTGAAGTTGATTTCACGGGACACGGCAGAGCACTTGAGAATGTCCACAGGGATACGCGCTACGTTTGCCATAACATCTATCAGTCTCCCAAGATCAACAGGGTCAACCAGTTAGTTTACCTTTCTGCTCGGCACGGTAGACGTCCTCCCCCCATTCGTCCGACTGCCACATCAATCGGCCCGTGTCGGCGCAACGCATGTTCATGTGGTTACTGCCATCACAATTTACACATGAGAAAGCTAGAATTCAACATTCAGGTTCACTTGGCTTGCTGTCTCACATGATAAGCCCCTTGCAGACCGTCTTGGCCCAGGGATTACTGCCGATCTCGATCTTGCCGACGCCCGCATCGTGGAGCTGCTTCCATTCTCGCTCCACCTCGAGATCCAACTTGGCCTGGGCAGCGCGAGACTCGTCGTCCTTGACCGGTTTCTCCTCGTCCTTCAACCGGGACTTCTCGCTCAGCTTGATGTTGCTGATCTTGCACCCCAGCTCCTCGTCGATGTCAAAACGCTTTGGCTCCATACGTGGTTAGGACGTGAACGAACAAAGGGCGAGCAGGAGGAAGGGCCGTTATCTCGAATGGACAGCTCAATGCGACCCTCTGGGAGCTATCCGATGGTGAAACGATGTGCGAAATGCTTCGGTAACTGCTCGAGTGGCACTCACCTACAAAAGCATGAGGCGCGCAAGACGCAACGAAGGTGAGTGCTTACGTAGCATTGATGCAGAGTGCAGCGTTTGACTTGATCTTCATTGCAGCTACACTCTCGTACGCTAAAGACAAGTCCACGATCATCAATGCGGCGGCGTTACAGGTGGATCTTCAATCTTCACTTGCCGCTTGGCTATGAGAAGATTCTACTGACAAATAGGATAAATTCAAGGATCATTTAGCGCGATCCATTACGCTGGACTTGAAACCTCGAAGAAGACCCCGAGTTCCGCTTAAACGAGTGGGTATTTTCTTCTCGTAAATTGTGATTCAAGAGCTGATCACTGCAAACAAGCAGGTTGATAACAACGACTTTCTGCCATCCCGAAGCGTGTCAAGCTCCGAATATCGATGCGTTTGGATCTGCGAGACTTGCACCTTCGAAAACGAGGACAATCCAGTTTCAGGCGCTAGCGGTTGTGAATCCGATAGATGTTCTGCTTGTGGAACGCAACGTATCACTCAACTTCGCCCCCGACTAACACTTGCGCAGAAGCGAGGCCTGGTACGTGAAACTAACGCAGTGTTACTGAGTGTGCCTCCTGTAGAGTGGAGCTTTTGACCTGGTTTTCCTTCGACGTAGGTCACGTGTCCACCGCCGAAGCTTACTCGGGATGAATGGGAACACTGTGAGCAGCAGGCAGAAGAACGAGGAGATATCCAACACCCGTGCTCTATCTGCCGCGAACCGTTCGGAGTCAAAGAGCAGGTGATACTAAGCTGCTCACACGTGTTCCACCTCGCTTGCATCACGAGCTTCGAAAGGTATCCATAGAATAGAATAGGATAGGATATCGTTGGCAATGTCACCCACGAGACTGTGCAATGACTAACTAATTGATTTCCTACCCACTCCAAGGTTCTTGCGAACAAACCAGCGCGTGTGTCCGCTTTGCCGGAAACAAAACTACCAAAAGCGCTGCACCACCGTGGCGTCAGCTTTTCATCGTGAACACAGCGTCAAAAGACTTCAGGTTCCGATAAGAGATACTGTACTGTATCCTTTTCTGCTTAAAATCATTACTGACGGAAACAATTTCTCCTTGTACAGGCTGCGTTTCGAGGGTTTGTTGCTAGGCGGCAAGTGGGGACTCTGTGGCAGAAGGTTCGTGACATACTGAGCGCTTTTGTATTGCAACAGCTAATTGATCAATTGTCTCCAGTTTTACAGCTCCGGCAAAGGTGACCCCATTCGACGCAGACAGTTTTTCGCAAACAGGTACGCGATGTCACTGAGCGACACCGACGCAGCGTTGCAAAAGCTCATTCTATTTGCTACAGAGTGGGGAAAACGACGGATCGATTGGTGATTGCCATGAGGAAACGAGATGACTCGATTGATGCACTACTTGCTGAATTTGATAAGTCGCTGACTATGAGTCGCCGTGTGTTCCAGGATCAAGTTCCAGAGACGAACAATGGTAAACGCGTGTTGTGCTGCGTAGATCAATCCACTGCTAACCATTTTGACTTCACAGATCCTGCAACCGGAGGCGACGATTGGCTCTTAATCTTCAACAAGGTCTGTCTGTCGTATAGCTCACTACTGCGCACTTGTACTCGTTGTTGACTACTTCATTCACACAGGCAAAAGCACGAGACGAGCGCGAATGCGCCATCTGCATCAACTCTTTTTGGTAAATCCACGTTGCATTTTCGCAAAAGCGTCTGTAAACCACTAACGCTTTTCTAAATGCTATACTTTTTTTTTATGAATTCTATAATAGCTCATCCATGGAAGGTGTTTCTCTCCTCAGTTGTTCACATGCTTTCCACGCGCAATGCCTCTCCGCTTTCGAAGACTTCAACATCTACGAAGTCTCGCTGTGTCCAGTCTGTCGCGCTAGCTACCGTTCCCAGACATGGCTACATATCTCGAAACTAGCAACCCAATAACCCCAATTTTAACAACTGCATTAAAACTGACGCTTCACTGTACAATTTACCCATTTTTATATTCCGGTCAGTGCTCAGTCGCCAATTGGCTTTGAATGGAACAAGTGGGGGAGAAAGTTGTCCGCGTATTCGCCCTACCTCGTTCTACCTGTTGCCCCCCTGGCCCCTCACACACACAACACTCTACTCTACCCGCCCTACGGATTCGTATTTTAAAATAATGGACCTCGACGCTGGCGCTGACGATTTCTTCGCGGCCCTGAACAACGGAGCGGCCGAGGACGTTTTCGCAGGCTTCGCAGCCGCCGAGGCGGAATCCAATGGAGCTGCAGACGCCAGTGGACGCCCGTCACTGGACGATGAGCCTCTTGTCATGGTGGGAAGCTCCTACATTCTGTATTTTTTCTTGATAATTTACTAATTCAGAGCTGTTGACACTCTCCTGCAGGTGGACAAGAAGAAGGCAGAAGCTAAGAAAGCAGCCAAGAAAGAAGCGGCAGCTCGTGCTGCAGCCGCTAAAGCTGCCAGACAAAATAACGAGCCAGCGTTGCCGATGGAGGAACGCATCGTGAACCTGTTAGTGCCGGAGCTCAAGGTGAACGACGTGATGCTGCTGATCCGCAAGATGAAGCAGGCTGGCAAGTCGGACGCTGACGAGTTCTCGGAGCTCGATGCCGAGCAGAAGACAGGTAATGCTGCAGCGTCTATTTAGCTTTGGAGACGAGGTGGTAACGAGTCTGGTGTTGTTTGGTGGTGAAAGCGCCGCGGTTTCGGTGCGAGACTTGCGGCAACACGGAGCAGAACAACTTCATCACAGACTACGCTCGCGGGGACACCATTTGCAATGGTCTGGACGGGAATGGATGCGGTACGGTGGTGCAGGACCACATTGTGCACGAAGGTAGCGCCTACCGTAAGTTCGAAGGTGAAGAGGACAAGTCGCACCATGGCCCAGCGCCCAACAAGTTGTTCTCGACTGGGCACAACTTGCGAACGCTGATTTCGCAGGTAATTGGGGCTGGTGGAGGGGGATATGCAAGTAAAAGCGAGTATTTACGAGTACTTCTGTGATCTAGGATGGCGAGATGGCTGGGAACTTGAGACGCGCTGCAGAGTTCGTGGAGATGAACCTTAGTCAGATGGGTAAGGATGAACGAAGGACACGTATTGGTTACAAGGACCAGGTACGATTGGTCTCGCTCATTTGCCTTGCGAGGTTTCCGTTCCAAGCCTACTCACGTGGATGGCGTCGTTTGTAGATGAAACAAAAAGCCTGTCGCTTGATTGACCACACGATCAGCAATTTAGATCTCCACGAAATCGTGGGCAGTCGCGCTAAGAAAATGTTTGCCGAGTTCCGTGACGTCCGGGAGCACGTGCATCAGTTTGATGCTATGGTGGCAGGCTGTGTGATTGCAGCGTACCTGGAAACGAGCAAAGAGATGTACTCGGCACAAAATGGCGTTCGTATCGGTCAAAGCAAGCAGGCAGGTATTGCCAGCTTAGCTCTGGCGCCGAACAAGGCTGTGGATGAGAAGAAACTGCATCCTTTTACGTGCCCGCTGTGTGATATGAAGTTTAATGCGCGGCGCGGAATGCAGTTCCACAAGTGCGCTGGCAAGCCTGATGAGGACAAAGAGAAGTCCCGAACCAATGCAAATCTGGCTCCTGTGGTGTTGCCCGATCAGCTGCAGCCTATCATCGAGATGAAGAACGGCAAGCAGTGGTTCAAGTGCCCGGTATGCTCACGAGTGTACGGGAAAGAAGAGAGCTTGTCGGAGCACATGGTCCGGCACAAGAACCAGAGCAAGAAGCGCAAACACCACATAGAGACCAGCACGATCGACTCGACGCGTCTCGCTAAGACCACCAAGCTGGCGTCTGCGAACCCTTCCGTGCAGGTGAACACGCATGAGCAGGTCATGTTCCGCGGCGAAGGTCGACGGGTTTGGCTTCAGCATCTCACAGAATAGCAAGCTATCCAGAAGCTAGAGCCCCACGCCAGCATATACCTAGCAGGTTGAACAAATACGCCATCGAAGCAAATTAATGTGAGGTGCCATGAATTGCATTGAACCACTGCAGCTCACTGCTACAACCTCGTCTATTCCTCGTGTTTGCTGCCTAGAATGTCATTCTCCGTGAGTTCCAGTACGTCCTCGCCCGTAACGAAACGGACCTTCTCGCCCTTGTCCTTCAGCAGACTCTCCACGTCTGTACCGTCATCCTCAAACCAGCCCAAACGGTCGGCAATGAGGTGGAGGTTCTCACAGCCAGGGCAACGCACGAGCACCACGCCCTTGTAGTAGGCGTGTTTGCTGATGGTCTTGGCCGAGCGCGTCTCGCACACGCTGCACGTGTAGAGCATGACGAACTTCTCTCCGGGGCTTTCGACGCCAGGTGCACCCGTAGTAGCAGCGTCCGTAGACTCGGTGGAATGCAACGGTGTGTCATTCTCATCTTCGGGTTTCGAGGTGAAGCAGCGGCACTGGCTGTGGACGTGCGGGGACGCAACGCTTGAAGCTCGCAGTAGTGCCAAAGGGTTGGCGGTGCATATCCGGCGCAGATGTTGGGACGACAGCGACTGGGACGAAGCACGAGAGCGCAGCGCTGGCGCGCAACGGACGAGAGCTCGACGCCACATGATCAAGTAGAATACTACTGGAAAGTTTACCAGTAACTTTTGCTACCTGGTAGCACCTTGATTTAAAGTTCGAGGAGCTCATCTAGAACTTTATGTGTATCCATCTGGAAGTCGGATTATGAAAAAGATACCTTCTATGCGGTTCTTGCTGCTGTTGGCGTTGTGCGTGGAGCTGGCAGACGCGCTCATCAGTTTGGCGTCTGTGACACCAGCACCGCTACATGCAGGCGTCACTGGGACGGTGAATGTGGCGTTCACGACGAGCATCGACGTCCCAGTTGGCGGGACGATTGTGGTGACGTTCCCCTCCACTTTCTATGTGGATTCTGCCTCGGCACTTTCCAATCCTGTGGGTTTTGACTCAACCAGCACCATTTCAACAACATCAGCTACTGGAGTGGTGACGATCACCATTGCCACGACGGATGCTGTAGCTGGAGCCATCTCCTTCAGGTTGGATAGCATCTCGTATCCAGGTTGAAATGATTTTACAGTATCAATTTATTGTTGTAAAGACTTACACCGGTAGGCTGATTGCTTGTAGGTTTGGGCACAACTTCCAGCTACTCGATTCGAACGAAGAATGCGGGTGGTTCGACGCTCGAGTCGACTACAGTATTAGGATCCTCGTTCAACTCGTGGTCCATGATCACTGCTGCAACGGTGACGACTGCTTCTGCCATCGCCGGCACAACAACATCGTACAGAATAGGCTTCACGACTGATGTCAAACTGCGTATTGGGAGCGTAATTGCGTTGAAAGTTCCAATACTCACCGACAGCGTGATCGTCTTCAATGGTGCTACCCTTGGAGCTTTGGTTGGCATTGACCCCGCCTCGACTGTGTTGCGAGTGGTTTCGCCATATATTTTCCTAACAATTGCTGGTCAAGACATCGCGGCTGGATCAGCCGTGCAGATCACGTACAACAACATCATCAACGCTGCAGCACAACAAACACCAGCGTTTTACGTGGACACACGACATCCGAACGGTGCCATTTTTCAGGTTGGAGTTACGACGAATGGACTTACTTTCACGAGCACTACACTCCCATCAGCGACGTTAACCCCCGCGTCCTTCTGGGCTGGAGTTACGACGAGTTACAACGTTGTATTCGCAAACTCGGCCTACCTGTCATCGGGAAGCCGAGTGGACATTACTTTTCCAGCTACCTTTGACATTAGTGGCATAAGTTTGACCCGTACCACAAATTTGCCCACTGTGAACACCGTTTTATCGGTACTAAGCGCAACTACAGCCAGAGTAACACTGGGAAACGTTGCTGTACAGCCTGGAACCGGCCGCGGATTTACCCTGGAGAACATAGTAAACCCTGGATCTACCTGTGATGAATATATTGTGGAGTATTGTGCTGTGGGGAGTCCGTACGCAATCTCCATCAGCGACAGCGCTGGGAATGCATTCGAAGTGTTATCAACAGTAATGGGGACGCCCATTGTGAAGAAGCCACTTACATATGGTCGTGTACGTCCATTGCTCAAGTCTCCGAACACACTCACGGTTGCGACGGTGACGCTGGACACTGCGACGAATATCCCTCTCGGTGGCTTTATTGAGGCAGTTTTTCCTACTGGTTACAGTATTGGGTCTGGTACGATCACGGCTAGTGCCTTGATAAGCATCCCCAGTGCTAGTACTGCTGTCACCTCCACGTTGAATTCGGTCAAGTTATGGATTGCAGGTGGGAATATTCCAGCAACTTCTGGAATTTCATTCACGGTCGACAAGATCACTACACCGCCAAACTCGGCGGTGGGGATTTTTATCGTTCGTACTGGAGACGCAGGAGGGAATATTATCGAAGAAGGCAACACTATCGGTGGTGAAGGGTGCACGTACGTGAACGACTGCAGTGGACATGGGACTTGCACTCTACTATCGAAGGTTTGTATATGCAACACTGGCTGGGGCTCACCAACCGACGTGGCGGACTACAAGTCCCCAGACTGCTCTACCCGTAAGTATTGCACTGCTAGGTATCGCGGGGGTTTCTAACGACGTTCGTTGAAGCCAGGTGTATGTCCATCGGACTTTGCATGGAACTCCATCCCCACAAGCACCACTACAGCCCATGATATCCTGGTCGAGTGCTCTGGAATGGGCGAATGTGATCGAAGTGCTGGAACTTGCTCGTGCTTTCCTGGTTTTGAGGGGGCTGCGTGCGAAAGGAGTACGCTTTTCTTCCAGTTGTTTTATGCTGATCATTCGTGTTCATATTTGCTTGTTGCATGAGCAGTGAGTTGTCCAAACGATTGCTCGAATCGAGGCGTCTGCATGAGCATGCGTGAAATGGCTGCTGCCAAGAACGCGCTGCCCATTTCTCCCCCAACAACCTACGGAAGCGATCTGGTACGTCCATTTTTCAAAGGCTCCTCATGGAATTTATCCAGTCATTTTTACCGCTTCTCGCAGTTCTCCAACACCTGGGACGCCGATAGGATTTTCGGATGCGTGTGTGACTCCGGTTGGGCTGTTGGGACGGCGATTGATGAAGTACAAGCCACTGAGTACTTTGGCGCGGATTGCTCGAAACGTACGCTTCATCCCGGCTCAAAGCCTGAGCTTTAGCTTAACTAACTGCTTCAAGTTGCAGGACACTGCCCCATTGGAAATGACCCTGGTACAACTGCAGACGAAACCAACTGCGTGGGGAAGACTGTACCGGGAGGCACTGCAGTAGGCGCTACTGGGAATAAATGCCTGGTCGAATGCTCAAACCGGGGCGTGTGCAACTACAAAAATGGCATCTGCTCCTGCTTTCAAGGATATACGGGATACGCCTGTCAAACACAAGACAGCCTCGCCAAGTAGAGGAAGGGAGTTCGCATTACCGATAGGCATCGCTGTCCAGCTTGCTGTGTGTTTAAATAAGTATGACTGGCTGCAATGTCCTGCTCGCTTCCTGCCTCCGTTCTAAGGAATCGCGGTGTCGACCGATAGTCAAAAAGTCGGCCGATCGTAAAATTTGGCAGCACCGAGTTATTCCATCTGAAGCAGTAGCTCCTTCTCGTCCAGAGCTTTCTTCGTGCTGATGTCGCAAATGTAGACCTTCGACTTGCGCTTCAAGTCGATCTTGGCCAGCTTGGACGGAGGGAGGTCGTTCACCGTAGCCTCCACGAAGCCACGCTCCAGGAACCAGTGGGCCGTTCGCGTCGTCATTACGAACAACTTGGTCACGCCCATAGCTGCAGCCTTGCGCATAATGTATCCCAGCATTGCATTCCCCTTGCCAAGGTTACGGTACGTCGGGTCCACGGCCACGCAGCCCATCTCGGCAAAGTTGTTCTCATACGGCTGCAGCGTGCAGCAAGCGATGATCGCTCCATCGCGCTCCACGACCGTAAAAGTATCCACATTGCTCTCAATCTGTTCCTGGTCACGCGACACCAGCACGTCGTCGTCCAGCAGCGGCTGAATGAGGCGCATGACGCTCACAATGTCGTTAGTCGTGGCCATGCGGATCCCTTCGTACATGTGCTTGGTGATCATAAGACCTTCACCGTCGCGGGTAAAGAGCTCCTGCAGTAATCCTCCATCCACGTGTCGACTCACAAGGTGGGAACGCTTGACGCCGTTAACACAAGCCTTGATGGATTCCTTCAGGTACAAGAGGAAATCACCGCTAATGTCCGGATTCTGGCGCGCCAGCTCCACATACTGCTGAGCCTGTTCAATGACTAGAGTCTGCACCACCGAGTTGGATCGCGAGTCGATCAGCTCCTCTCCATTGTGCATGAAGATGAGCTTGGCGCTATCCAACTGAATCGCACATTTGCTGGCCACCTGTTCCGAGAGGCAGTTGAAAACCTCCCCACTTGCACTGTAGCCGATACTGGAAATGAGGACGATGTCTCCATCATCCAGCGCTGCCCGCACCTTGTCCACATTAAGTCGTCGCATTTCGCCAGTGTTTTTGAAGTCCACACCGCCTCGAACTCCAACGGGTTGCGCTGTAATGAAGTTGCCTGAGGCAATGTTGATGGTCCTGGCACGTCCGGGCGAGTTGACGATCCCTCGGCCGAGGTAACTCTCGATCTGGAAGCGCACCGAACCTGCTGCGTCCATTGCACACTGGAGCTCCATGGGTCCCGTGATGCGCATGCCGCAGTCGAACCTCTGCGAGAGCTTGCGGAGCGACAGTTGCCTGTTCAACTGCGGTCGAGAGCCAGCCACCAGCACCAGCTTGACGCCGAACGTGTTGAGCAGCGCAATGTCGTGCATCACAGCTCCGAAGAGGTTGGACTCGACCAATTGGCCTGGCAAGTGGATGACCATGGTAGTGCCTCGGTGGAAATTGATGTAGGGCGACATGTCTCGGAACATGGCGGTGAAAGAGGACGGTCCCACGGTGGTAGCGCGGCCCTCAGCTTGCAGAGCCTGCTGCACACGCAGACACTCTGGGGGTACAATGGGCATGAAGTCGGAATAAGGTCCCTGGTTGTCGTCAGTAGGAGGTTCGAGACCCACGGGTCCGAAGCCATGACCATGCCCGTGCCCGTGTCCGCCTCCAAGCGACTCACTCAAAGGCGCAGAGGGCGTGGCAGCCTGCAGAGCGCCGCGGGAGGACGTGAAGACGCGCAGACTGCCCAGAGACGAGCGCGAGCGACCGCAGACGGACGAGAAGAGCAATCTGCGCGAGTTCAGGACGCCGGGACGGACCCACATGGAGCTTGGGCGGCGGGGGCTTGGTCAGCAGGGCGGGAGGGGCTTGAGCGCGGCCTGGCGAGTGAGAAAGTGGACGGCGGAGGCACATCATTGAGCAGCTCCTGTGGTGGTTGGCAAAAACCACCCGCGACTTGCTCTTTTTTTGCTGGCAATGGATGACGCAGAGCTTGACACGCATGCAATATAGGAGGGATATGTTGGAGGATAGGACACTGTAAGTTGGTGGAGCGAAAACTGAAGATATACTGTGAAAGTTTATGTGCTAAGGGAGTGTTGAAGACTCGTTACATAGGTACAGACATCCGTTTCTGGCACGATCCACAGCACTGCGCGAGCTTTTTATTGTGGTGCGTAGCGCTTCGAGTCGAAGCTGTCGCGAGTTCAAGGCAGGTGGAAGGAGCTGCCACTGTAGGAGTACTGTGGAGAGCGCATACAATGAATGAAAAGAAAACATTTGCTGCATTCGACTTCGAGGTTACTGCGAAAATGTTAAACCGGCTACTTCAGTTTCCAGGTTCAGTTTCCAGGTTGCCGTTGGCCGCTTGTCCATGCCAATCACGTTCACCTACCTGCCATTCGAGGCTGTTACGCGTCCTGTATCCTCAGCGCGTTACTTTCCCTAACTTTGTAATACTTCTTCGGTGTTGAAGCTGCATCCCATTCCACCTAAGCTCAGCTTTGAAATTCCGTACTCATTCTGCATCCCATGCCAGTGCTTGAGCTGCGGTGAATGCCTGCAAAGGCTTCTGGCACCCAAACGAACTGCGACGCAGCAGCTTTTTCTACAACTTAAACAAAGCGTACGGAATGTACATCCCACGCGAATGATTTAAAAAAAATAAAGTATCTTTCTGATGCTGGTCTGTACAAAACTATGATCTAGCGTTTAGTGGGATTAGTCTTTTCCGGTGGCATAACAACTTACGTACGTTGATTGGTCATTAATGTGATACAACTGTATATCATCGCACCAGCTGCAACTGACGTGGGTGCACAGTGCACACGTACGATATCCTGGTGGACGGAGTGCAATTCATTCCTCGATCGCCCGCCGACCCCCGACGCCTTGATCTCCATCCTCCCAATGGCCAGCGCTGCCCCAACATGTTCGTATTTTACTGAAATTGCAGCACCAAGTTGCCACCCTCTAACAGTCCACCGTTTATGACAGTCGCAGAGCTCAAGAGCCTGTCCGCCGCGTGTAACAAGCTCTGGGAGCTGGACACCAACCGACTGGAAGCTGGCGTTCATTACGAACTGAATCTGCAGGAAGGAAAGACCGCCTATGCCCGCGGTGACGCTGCGCATGACCCTCTCTTCACCTTCGTAGACCCGAGCGTCTTCGAGCGCCGCACGTTCAAGCTGCTCTTCGACCTGCTGGACAACTACGAGCGCGAGGTTGGACGCTGGCCAGCAAATGCAATTGGGTGGAGCAGCGTTTACTGATACTGTTCGGGTTGTGTCTCTGCTGCTGTTCAGACGGGAGTGACGGAGCGGGTGACGCCGCAAGAGTTGGCGGAGAACAATGCCTTCCTGAATGCGGTGATCGAGACTGCTCCTATGCGCTATGCCCACGCGTGCGTATTCTGTTGTGCTGCTGAGAGTTTGTATATTTACTTAACTAATTATGGGCAATTCGCAGTTGGCTGGTGAAGAACAAAAAGTTCACAGGGGACATGCAGGACTTTAAGAAGAAACTCGAGTTCATCTGGTTCGGACTGTACCGCCGCGAAGTGCGCAACGATTCGTCGGGCTTCGAGCACGTATTTGTGGGCGAGGAGAAGAACGTGAGGCCACACACCGCATTAGATGCTACGACGACGATACGTTTTACTAACGGATTCGTGAATTTTGGTTCAGGGCAAGATCTGTGGCTGCCACAATTGGCTTCAGGTGTACAATGAGGAGCGCAATGGCCGCATCGACTACCGAGGCTACATTCGTCCCAGACAGCGCGGATGCAAGTTCATGGAGCCCCACAGCAAGGAGCAGCTGATTACTTTCCAGTTCCAGTGGGAAGACGAGATGAAGCCTGTGTCCACGAGGTAAGACTCCAACATATTGCCCCAAACCAGGTGATTTCTAACCAAAATTCGGTTTGCTGCAGCTTGATCGGAGTGAGCCCGGAGTTCGAAATGGCTTTATACAGCATGTGCTTCCTCAACGGCCAGGAGAACAACCACGTCCAGCTTGGGCCGTACCTGTGCAACGTCAAGTGCTTCACGTTCGGCCGCGGCAAGGACACCAAGATCGGAACGGCCTTCCCGGAGGCTCTGCCACTCTCAGATGCGCAGGCTGCAACGAAGATCCAAGCTATTCTACGCGGCCGCCACACTCGCGTGCAGAATCCTCACGTTCGTCGCCACCAGGCTCCGCCCCCTCCTCCTGGTGCCGCGTGGGGTCCCCCGCCTGGAGGTGCAGCCACCCCGGCCCCACAGCCTACCCGTTCGACTGGAAATGCATGGGCTAAGCCACTGACTCAGCCTGTTGCCCAGGCACCCGCTGCCCCTGCCCCAGCAGGCCCAAAGCCGACTGGAGCGTGGGCTCAGCCGCACAAGTGGTAGCTTCACAGTGCGTGGTTCATTGCAGACACAATGTAGATAATCAGCTTTTCCTGCTTCTTACATCCGTTTCGTGGCTGTGTTGATATGCTACAAGGTGCTTCCTGAATTAGGACACGTCTCTGATGGTTTCACAACCGAAGCTGCTTGATCTTCGAGCGCCCCTCCATTCTCTGTAGTGACGGCCACAGTAGAAGCAGCCAAGCTAAAGCCGCAGCAATGGAAGCCAAAGGCTCGGGCGACCGTAGTGAGAACACGCACAAGTCGTCCAAGGGCCGACCAGATGAAGTCGACCTCAATACGGACGAGTCGGGAGCCCCCACCCCCGAAGTGGTGGCCTTACGACACGGATACAACCAGACGTACATCGTCCGGTCCAGCAAGAACAACCTCCATGAAGTTCTCTTCCGCTGCGGCAATTGGTGCTACAGTGGTAAAGTCGACTTGGGCAGTGCCGATCTGGAGCTCGCCGATCTCCCGGTCGTCGTTCCTGCACTACAGAAGCAGCAAGCGTCGTTGCAATATCTTTGTGAGTGGAAGGCGATGCCCTCGACGTCGCAGTACTCGTCACCCCTCGAGACTTTATACGACGTTTATGACTTCATCGGTGCTGAGCTTTCCAGTGAACGGATTGAGCGTAAATTGATGAAGGCAGCGGGAGATCACGCGTGGGTGGACGGTGATGATGACGGCAGCTCCAAGACGTTCTTCGAGCTGCAGAGTGGCGGCTACGAATGCTTCGACGGCGTGGACATCGTGGCCAGCAAGACCTTCGTCCGTGGCCTGGTGCTTCTGGTCATTTACTACCAACGAAGTTTCTACGTTGTTCTGCAGGCGGCAGACGGAGAGCAGCCTCTGCTGGATGTGCGCTTTCCCGATCTCTCAGCTCACCTGCAGGGCATCCATTTGCAGAGCTACCGAGAAGACGACTGCAGTAATATGAAGAAACTCACTCTGTGGCAGGCGGCGAATGCTGGCAAGCACCAAAGCCCCCCGAAGCCATTGAAGGTGCAGTGCAAAGATGTTAGTGGCACAGGCTACAACCAAACGTTCCTCATCCGCCGCACACCCCGTACGGAAGGATCGACAAACACTCCGAGTCTGCGCGAAGTTCTGTTTCGATTTGGCAACTGGTGCTACAATGGACACGTCGATCTCGGGCCGAAACTCGAGTTGTCGGACATTCCCATCATCATCCCCATGCTCCGTCGACAGCAGAGTGCTCTGGTAATGTCCAAATTATTCGCCGTTTACTCACTAGCACGATATCTTACCGTTATTGCGCAATTTCCCAGACTTTCATGTGCGAAGTTTCCAAGATGCCGGCGACTTCCCTCTTCACTCCGTCGATGGAGCACTTGGCCGAAATTGTGCCTGCCATGCAGGAGGAAATGTCCAAGGCAGAGCAATTCGTGCAGACGTTGGCTCAGACTGGTGGCTCCTTCGTCAAGAGCAAGGGGGACGTTGGGAGCTGGCTGGAAGATGACAACATCGAGTGTTTTTTCGAAATTGCCATGGCTAAATGTGCCGCTTTCCAGGTTAGTACACCTTTTTTTTCGATTAGTGATAATATTATCACTAACTTTTTTTTACAACAGGATGTTGAGGCAATTGCCAGCAAGATCCACGTTGGAGGAGTGGTTCTCGTACTGCTTTACTACGACTACACGTTCTACGTCTACCTCGAGAGCGGCGAGGAAGAGCAACCTCTACTGGATACCAACTTCCCAGACGTATCGCTGCAAAAGGAGGGGGTTCAGCTCAAAACTTACCGCAACGGAGTTTCCGGTTGCGAGGAGCTGCGACGTATCAGTCTCTGGAAGGTCGAAAACGACTTCGCCGAAGACGAAGACGAGGAGGAGGACGCTGCAGCTGTCGACTGCATCACTTCACACAGCAAGGGCCAGTTTCGAGCCGATTCCAAGGAGGAACGCAGACGTGAGGAAGATGTCAAGTCGCCAACAGATTCAGACGCCAAGGCGAAAGACATGCAGTCGCGCAAGTCCGCCTTGCCCCATCATATTGCACCCCTTAAGCGTCCCAGTGCTGCCGCTACCAACCTCAAGGGAATGCCCGACACCGGTATGAAAGCCCCATGGGATGACACCGGAAAACCACTTGGAATGCGAGCCAGCAAGTAACCAAGAGCATCGGATCGTTAACCACCTCGGTGACAGTCAAATACATCCCCGAATTCTTTATAGTGCAGCAATTTCAGCAATACGAAATACACTCAGCATTCAAATCCACCCGCCACTGCACTATCTTTAAAATTCCTCTTCGGCGACAGTGAGCCAGTCAGGGATATTGGTGCCTTTGGAACTCGAGTAGTCTTGGGACGAAATAGCTGACACACGTGCACTATCAGTTGCGGCATAAATTGACCCACCCACCCACGCTAGCATGTTCCGAGGGAAGTACGTCTGAACGAGCTGTGCCCGACCAACAGCCTCGGAAGCAGAAGCGAACTCGTTGTCGTGGCGAAGTGCCTCACGAACTTCAGCTACCACTCGTTGGGCGAGCCCTGGAAACACAGTCACCTTAGCACAATATCCATACAAAGCACAGGTCTTCGCGTTAAACGTACCAGGAATCATTGCGGTTCCCCCCACCAGCAGTAAATTTTCCAGCATGGCCGCTCTGATGTCGACTGGGGCCTTCTTTAAGACATGGGTGATACCGTCGACAATGGACGTGCCATCCGTACTGTCGTCTCCTACAGCCATAAAGGGGATGACTTAGCCATGAATTTGAAGTAAAGGCTGTCCATCTAGCACAGCTTACCAATGAGTAGTTGTTCCACCGCAGCAGTGCGTAGATTTCCAGAAACCTGCCAAGTAACGGAATATTAGGCTCGTCATTGATACTTAGAAATAGTATCCTTTGTCCAACCCGCAGGATATCGTTGCCTTGTGTCTGGAACTCAGCATCAACTACGTTCGGAAACGGATCCTTCATCATCACAAAGTGTCAAACTTAGAGCAGTTGCATAGTCTAACCAGCCCATAACGTCTTACCTTTTGCTGCGCAAAACATGCTCGTTCCAGGATATCTTCTGCCATCGCCTCTGTCATAGGCGTGGCAAGCTTGGAGCCGTCCATTGGTTGATCGCGAGAAGCATCCAGCTCTCGCTTAATAACCTCACAGCAGTCCCGACTTCCAACAGACACCGCTACAACAGGTAACCAGGGTGTATTTAGTTCCACACGCATCTGTCATTTGAGCAGCAACACAATGTAAACTCACTTTCATAAACATAAGGCAGAGGGATACCCTTGAACACAGGTAGCAATCTCGTCTCTGCCCATCCACAGTCCACCACCAGCGCCGTGTGGTTGGCAGTAGCATACAGCACCGCCACCATCGCAGGAACCATTGTCACTGCCGACGCCTAACAGGTACCAACATCTCTACATTCAGCTCTTAACAATTCCAGCATCAACTCTTACAATTAATTACCTTGAGTACGTCAAACAGGATGTTGAGCAGCGACTCTCGGAACACTCGAGGTAGCAGAAGATCTTCACAAACCACAAAACGCCGGCGCGTCGGATTCACCAGCAGTAAACTGCCACTCCCATCAAAATCAGCCGCCCGCAAAAGCACTATCAGTCCAAAGCATAACTACTTACTCGAAACACAAAGCGTGCAGCTTTGGATACAGATATTGGCGCCATTCAGCGGCACTCAGTGGCTTCTGTAGCATATCCCCCACCTGAACAGTACATTAAATCAGTACATTTGCCATGCTGAGCTGCCACAACGAAAACCTCACCTGCCAGCGCTCCACGCATCGAGGCGCGCGCTCCCCGGAGATGCCACAGCGGGCGTAACGCGCTCCCAGATCAAGCACCAGCGCGCTCTTGTCGCTTAGAGAGCTGCTCATGGAAAATTACCTCATGATAGTGCCTCTGTGAACTTTGAAGAAAAAACATTACAATTCACTTTAGTGACTCTCGAAAAGTTTATGGAGAAGCTCCAGTTGAAGAGAAGCTCGCGTATGGCGGACGTTCTGCTGGTGCTCATCGTGGTCTCGCAGGTGGCGCTGTATCTGCTTATCGGATACCTGTTCCGCACACTGAGCCGCAAGCACCGCGACCGCAACACTAGCGACTTGCAGCGGGCGCTGATCACCAGGCAGGCGAATGGCACTCTTTCGTGTCAGAGTTCACTTGGGTTTGACCTCGGAGTTGCTTTGTATTCCACAGGGAGGAGGCGACTGGAGAACACCGTATCGATGTTGCGACACTGTACGTACAGTGGTTGGATATTGTCCTATGCACACACAGAACAATTGACTGGTAGTTTTGGATTACTACATGTAGAGACGCGGAGGAGGAAGTCGTGCGGTGTCGAGTGTGTGCGTTTGCAAACACGCAGCGGTTCAGGTTCTGTGTAATTTGCGGCGAAAAGCTCAAGCTGTCGCCGACAGAGAGGGCACGAGCGAGGAGCCCCCTAACCGCTCGACAAGTGCGCGTAAGGTAAGTTGGTTCTTTTCATGGTTGAGTTGCATTTTGTTTTACTTTGTTACGCGGCGGTTTATCAGACGTCGGACAGAATGGCAGCGGCAGATCAAATGTGGAGTGATTTCTTGGCATCGAAAACTTGATCAAGAGTGTTTCCAGTACCCAGGTTACGTGGTAAGATTTCGTGAAAAAGAAGACGGAGATGATGAAGCAACAGAAACCAAAGTGGCTGTGGTTGTACCGGATGGAGAGCCTGGATCAATCATTACGAAGCTGCAAAATGATACAAGGTTGATGAGGCTTGAAGCTGTGCCTGTTGAATATGCAAACGGGCTCGGGTTCGCGACAGGATCTCCCTCGCCAAGGAGCGATGATGTTGAAGGCCTGGTAGCTTTGTCTAAAAAAGACTTTCCGACCAAAATTGCGCATTTTGTATCGTGCACCTCACCTCTGATTGTCCCCGCTGCGCTGGAAGTGCTGAAGTTGTTTTTACGTCGTGAATACGTTGTCGAAGAGTCAATGGAGTATTTTTGCTGTATGGATGATAATGATACCCGTTCACTGGTGCGAATAGATTTTGCGTCTGAGAATGGAATTGACGCTGGAGGTGTGCATCGCGAATGGTTCTCTCTCATCACGGAGCTGGTTATCGATGGATCACTGGGCATCTTTACATGTACAAACCACGAGGCCCAGACGTATTTCTTCAATGCGAATTCGAGGCAGTCTCTTGGCGACGAGCATCTAGCGTACTATTTTGCTGTTGGGCGGCTTGTCGGTCGCGCGCTTCTAGAGGGTGAAGTCATGGGGTTTCACTTTGTGCCAGCACTACTGAAAATTATCCTCGGGATTCCAATTACTTTCCATGACTATGAGAGTTTCGATCCAGTGACGTACAAGAGTTTGCTGTGGATGCTTGAGCACGACGGTGCGGACAAACTTGGATTGGATTTTACAGCCGCAAGGAGAGATGCAAACGACAAATTGGTGACAATCGAGCTTGTTCCAAGCGGTGGGGATATTCCCGTGAACGACGACAACAAGCACGCCTTCGCAGAGCGCTGGTTGCACTACTTCCTGTTGGAAAGCGTGTCAGACCAGCTGTACGTATTTCTGAAAGGCCTGTACCAAGTGATTCCGAGGCAGACCCTCATACTTTTCGACGCGGAAGAGTTTGACTACGTGTTGTGTGGCAGCGACTCGATCGATGTTACGGATTGGGAAGCGCACACCAAATGTTCCAAGAATCTCACGGGAACACGAGTCCTTCGCTGGTTCTGGGGGTTTGTTCGGGACATGAACGTGGAGTGCCGACGTCGGTTGCTGCAGTTTGCAACAGGATGCTCACGGGTACCGATCGGGGGCTTCCGGCACCTGACAAGCCACGACGGGCAGATCTGCCCGTTCACGCTGAAGGGGGTTCACTCGCCTTACATCCGAAGCCACGCGTGCTTCAACAGATTGGACCTGCCGTTGACATCGTCTCGAAAGGAGCTCCAAGAAGTGCTGTACGCCACTGTCAACACGGAGAGGTACGGGTTTACGACAGCCTAGAGTAATACTATGTATAAGCCAAGTATCCTGGAAGTCATTGCCGTGATCTTTCTTAGTGCACTTCTTGAGGTAGGAAAACACAGCTCCGTCGGAACAATTTCCTGCAACTTTAAGAACCCAGTGACCGAGCAACGGGGTATCTGACGAGGACTCCAATGTTACGACATCAAAGAAGCTGTCGAAACCTGTAAGCTTACCGGATACTGCAGCAGCTCTTCATTGATAATGCTGTGGAGCGCCATAAAATTTGCTCGATGAAGCAAAAAGAACAGTTCTCTCTCGCACGATCGTAAACCAAGGAAGTGCCGATCGAGCCGTCATCTTGCAAGCCGTGTACGCTGCGAAGGGGGTGTAGGTAGACAATGTCACACACCTCGCAGCCGGGTGGACGATTTATCACTGTTGAAGGCAAAGGTTTCAATTCATATTTATCCACGGTGTGGTGTATCTTCGGAAAGTTGACATTGAGCTCTTCACTGGCAACGTATTATACTGTAGTTTGGTTTTGTGCATGGCCGGCAGGTCTGCAAGCGAACACGCTGTTCAAACCTTAGAACTGTCAAGGCAAAAAACAGCTTTGAAACAGGCTGCAGTACATGTAGCAGCATGTAGCAGTGCTGCAGTCTATGGGTAGGCTGTTGCCGTAGGTAACTTGCATCTGTGGGCAAATGTCGCTTCCAAAACCGTGATCTTAACCCTCACTTTACTGCCTATACTCAGCATCAGTTCCTATGCGAGTGGATTGTCATTCTTGCGGGGATTAAAAGAAGGCGTAATCCCCATCCGAGTGAATCTGGCGCAAAGACGGAACGCCCTCACCATACTGAAACGCAGTCACGCCGGCTCTAGATCCCCTTTGAAGTAACCGTGACGGTCATTCCGCGACTTGTGTCTGACCGACGTATTCCACTTTTCGCCGCAGTTTAGCTCAACCTCAAGGACCCCCTTGGACACGGCCAGCATGGACGACGATCGCACCACGGAGGCGTCCATGCTGTACCAGGGCATCGGCATGCTGCTGCTGTGCGTCATCTTCTTCGTGGTGTGGCTCATGGCCTGTCGACGTAATCGCCACCTGCTCGACATGGAAGTCCCTTTGCTCTCGGGCGAGTCCGTCGACCATCGAATAGATGCCGCCACGCGAGAAGCAGAGGCTGGGTATACAGTCTGCGCTAGCTGCGAGTTCGAGAACTTCAAGCGCTTCGAGTACTGCGTGCTGTGCGGGGACAAGCTGCCGTCTCTGTCCATCGTGACGGCGGACGACGAGAGTGACGACGAAGAGCAACAGCACCATCATCACCTGCAGAGAGCAGAGAGCAATGATGGAGCTGTGAATATTGTGATACAACCGGCGCACTCAGTGTCGCCGAGACCGAGGAAAATGTCGTCGTTGAGTCGTCAGCAGCGACGCGCCAGAAACCGTCGAGAGTGGAGCCGGAAACTAGATGTGGAAGGGAACCTCTTCTGGTACCGCAGTGGGGGAGGCAACGTGCCGGTGAGCAGTGAGGTGGACGCGCTCATGCCTGGCTACACGGTGAGTTTCAAGTTCCCAGAGGAAAAGGAGTCAGAACAAGAGCAGGAGACGCTTGAGAGCCAAGCTGAGGATGAAGGACAGGAAACTGAGCCCGTGCTCGCAGTGGAGCAGCCACAGGAAGCCAAGGAAGATGTTGAAAACAAGGCGATATTGCCCACGGGCGTGAAGGTGGAGCTGATTGAAGCGTCAGCTTCCGACCCGGCGGAATTCCCCACCGGTAAGTCAGTGCTGGCTGATGCTGGGCCGGAGCGACGCAAGGAGACTGTGTCTTTGGCCGCTAGTGACTTCCCGTCCAAGTACGCGCACTTTGTAGTCAGCACTGCCTCGCTCATTGTGCCTGCGGAAGTGGAGTTCTTGAAGCTGTCGGTGCACCGAGACTACATGATGGAAGAGTCGATGGACCACATGTACTGCATCCAGCCGAAGAACCTGCGCTCGTTCATGCGTATCAACTTTCTGGATGAGAGTGGCGTGGACGCTGGTGGCGTACACCGCGAGTGGTTTATGCTGGTGAACGAGCTGTTGGCTTCGCCGACCCTCCGACTGTTTAAGTGCACCAACAAGGCTGACCAAAGCTACTTCCTCAACCCGCAGTCTCTTGCTGAGGTGGGCGAGGACCACCTTGCCTACTACTTTGCCACTGGACGATTGATTGGTCGCGCTCTCCTTGAAGGAGGCATTTGGGGTTTTCACCTGACGCTCCCGTTGCTGAAGGTGATCTTGGGTATGCCAGTGACTTTCGCTGATATGGAATATCTTGACCCGGAGACGTACCGCAGTCTGCGGTGGCTGATGGACAACGATGGCGTGGATGACCTCGGCCTTGACTTTAGTTTAACTGAACAAGTGAACGAATCCGAGAAAATAGTGGTGGACCTGATCCCGAATGGAAGGAACGTGGCCGTCACAGACGCCAACAAGCGCGAGTACTTAAACCGCCGATTCCGCTACGTACTCTTCGAGAGTGTGGCTGACCAGATGTACGCTTTCCTGAAAGGTCTATACGAGGTCATCCCTCGTGAGATGTTGCTGACCTTCGACCCAGAAGAATTCGACTATTTGCTCTGTGGATCCCCTGAAATCGACGTAACGGACTGGGAGGCACAAACTATAATGTCTCCGAACCTCGAGGGAGCAAATGTAACTCGATGGTTCTGGGAGATCGTTCGTCAGATGCCGAACGAATACCGTCGACGTCTTCTGCTGTTCGCAACAGGCTCAGCTTGCGTCCCGTTGTCGGGTTTCGGTGGCCTCACTAGCTACGATGGCCGTCTTTGCCCCTTCAACCTCAAGGGTGTGTCGTACAAAATGACCCAGTACATTTCTAGCCACGCGTGCTTTAACCGGCTAGACTTACCGCTGTATCACAGCAAGAAGGAGCTGAAGACGATGCTGTACGCCACGCTGGACACAGATCTCACGGGTTTCACAACGGCATAACCCCAGATCGGCATCAACAGGTGCCGTGGTTTATCGTGGTCATGCGTCTACATGTATATCCGTCGAAGAGCAAACTATTGTAAGCAGCTTCAAATGCTGCGATAATATTTTTGAGATTTATTGAGGATTTACTGACTGAATGGTACTCATGAACATATTTTCATGGCAATCGATCATGCAATGTACCGTGACCAATTGAACTTTCTAATTGAAGCAATTGTGTTTACATTTTGTGTCCTCTAGGAACGTTGACCCGGCAGAGGTGGTGATGGTTGGGGATGACGTTCGCCAAGACGTACACGGTGCCATGGTGTTGGGAATGCGTGGCGTGCTCGTCCAGACCGGTTCTCACGAGTTACGACGGCCGTTTCAACGGATTTAAGCGTTAGCTCAGTAAGTGTGGCATGGAACAATTGGAGCTCAGCTTTGAGCTGGGATCATCAACCTTCTCCAGCCTTCTCCTGTCAATTATAGTACTAAAAAGTAGGGTGATCCGTTCGAGCGAGCGAGCTCTTCTCACTTTTGGTTTTACCAAGGTACAACAAGGCGCCTTCTCCATCGAGTTTGAAAACCAAGCCGTTCACAGCACCGCCTGGGGCAGAGCTGTGAGCGCAGCCGTCTGCGGCGGCGTATCCGACTACGTCTCGGAGAAGGTGCAAATGCGCTTAGTCGGGGTAGCAACAGACGCTACCCCCCAGG
>LGSM01000272.1:0-41986 GCA_001314345.1 Phytophthora multivora
TGAGGTGACGATCGAGGGTGTGTCCATCTCGGGCCTGTCCGGCACGGCCACGAACTTGTACGACATCGTAGTGAACTCGAAGGTGGTGTCCAGCTGGTCGTTTTCTGGCATTACAGTGAGCGCTTCGAAGACCGGTTCGTGCAGCGGCCAGCCTAGCATCGTCAAGTGTTAAGGGTATGGGTCTACTCTGCTGTTCGTACTGATGAATGGTTTCGTGAAGAACGTGATAGTCTAGTTCCATTATCTAGCAATGTATTGAAGAGGTTGTGTTGGTTTTGAAACATATTTTCAAATGGACACTTCAACTATGGTAAATCATATGTCAACTTCAACTTGCTGTTGACTAGCGAGAACAGTCACCTGGATGGATACACTGGCTCAGCCAGGTTGGTAAACGCGGTGACGACAGAGGCGCCTATCTCACCTCAAGTAGATTTGCTTCCTCGAGCTGGTTGTACTAGCGTGGCGCTTCATGCTTCGTGGAAACACATCGCTGAC
The DNA here is from genome assembly GCA_001314345.1 of Phytophthora multivora. NCBI lineage: Eukaryota > Oomycota > Peronosporomycetes > Peronosporales > Peronosporaceae > Phytophthora > Phytophthora multivora. Next base: position 499 of record LGSM01000272.1, read on the forward strand.
GATCAACCTCTGGTGTCACGAGAACTCGATGACCGGGAAAGCCCGTGAAGTTGTCACCTTGCAGCTGCTACTAGCGAACAACCCCCTCAAACAACACTACCTGTTGCTAACAGCCACCACGCCAATGGCAACAACACGCGGCAAATACTATTCATCTTTTTAAGGTTTTGTTGAAACAACCGATAAAACAACAATTACGGTCTTTGCGTGCATGAGTACCGTGTGCCGGGCGTGGAAGAGTTGAGGATCGACGTACCCTTCAAGAAACCTGCTGGTGACGAACGCATTTCTCTCTTTACGAAGCGGAATCCACACTTGGCTACTCTCTACTCAACAGCAGTAAATTGGTGCACCGAAAAGCTCTTTCTGGCACTTATATCAACATTCGTACTGTTTTTTTTAAAACCCTTTTTAGACTAAACTGTCAATACGGCGTGATAGCTCCGTGTCACGTACAGTACTATAATAGGTTGATACCTCTGTTTGTTTGTTTGTTTGAGCTCCGAATTCTCTTGATTTGCTACTTTGTGGCGTTTTTCCAGCTTGTCGTTCGAGTCAAACATACGATACCACTACGCCATACGAAAAGGAAACGCTTGACACTTGGACCCAGTTGTACAGTATCCGGTACGGCAGATGGATGCTACAACAGCCAAGACATCGGTCTGCCAAACTTGAGCCGCCCCCTGACGCTGTTCGAACACCACGCCGAGAAACGGGTGCCTGTCTCAACTCGACACCCCCCTGCTCAAGGCAGAACCATCGATAGATCCAACTCGCCGCCAGTCTCACTCACTTTCCAATTCACCTCCAACGGAGCAAGACCGACAGAAAACAACCCTCCTACCACGCTACAATGAAGCTCCTCTCCGCTGCCTTCGCCGCCTTCGCACTACTCGCCGCTACTGCCGACGGTTCGACCATGCTGCGTCAAGAAGCTGAAGGCAAGCACCACAAGCAGCAGCAAGTGCAGCAAGCAAGCACCACAAGCAGCGGCAGCAACGCCCAACAGCAACAACAGCAGCAGCAAGCAAGCACTACGAACAGCGGCAGCACCGATACCGCCCAGCAGCAGCAAAGTAGTGCCAGCAGTACCGCCGGTACGAGTTCTTCTACCGGCGCTGTCACTGCCAGCAGCGGCTGTACTCTGTCCGGAACTTACAAGTCCGGCACGGACATTTCGTCTTGCGCCGCTGTCGTCATTGATTCACTCTCCGTCCCGGCTGGAGTCACGCTCGACCTGACTAAGGCCAAGAGCGGAGCCACCATCGAGTTCACGGGCACCACCACCTTCGGCACGCAGAAGTGGGAAGGCCCACTCGTACTTCTCAGCGGCAGTGGCCTCACAGTTAAGGGCTCCGGCACGCTTGACGGCCAGGGTGACTGGTACTGGAAGCAGGGTACGTCCATCAGTCGGCCCGTCTTCTTCCGTCTGCACGCTGTCACAGGCTCCACGCTCTCGGGTTTTACACTCAAGAACTCGCCCTTCCGTACGTTCAGCATCCTCAACTCGGAGAAGACCACCATCAGTGGCCTCACGCTCGACTCGAGTGCTGGCGACGGCACGGCCAAGAACACGGACGGTTTCGATCTCAGCCGGAACGACGGAGTGTCTATCACGGGCAACAAGATCTACAACCAGGACGACTGCCTCGCCATGCAGTCCAGCACCAACACCGTCTTCAGCAACAACTACTGCAGTGGCGGCCACGGTATCTCCATCGGATCGCTCGGTGGAGACTCCGTCACGTCGTCCGACACGGTCTCGGGCCTCACCGTGAGTGGCAACACCATCGTCAACAGCGTGAACGGCATCCGTATCAAGACTATCATCGGCCTGCAGGGTCTCGTATCCAACGCCAAGTACACCAACAACAAGCTCCAGAATGTGAAGAACGCCATCGTCATTCACTCCGACTACAGCAAGTCCAAGGGCGGCTACACGGGTTCCCCCACCAGTGAGGTGACGATCCAGGGCGTGTCCATCTCGGGTCTCTCGGGTACGGCCACGAACCTGTATGACGTCGTGGCCAACCCGAAGGTGGTGTCGGACTGGACGTTCTCGGATATCACGGTCACCGCGTCGTCCAAGGGCTCGTGCAGCGGCCAGCCGAGCTCCATCACGTGCTAAAAAGGCTTGGGTAGTCTGATCTACGGGGCCAGTGGGAAGCCCCGTCTTCGTTTGTGTGTGTTTTGGACCCTTGTTAGTGTGATTTTCTTCCGAATAGATCGATGTACATTCCAATTGTCCGCTTCAGGTGTCCATGTGCGGCAAAATACTGCCCATTTTGTATTACACGATGTCGACAATCGCGTTGCAAATCATTTTGTATTTCACGAGGAGGAAAAGGATAGAAGAACGCCAAGCAAATCGACGAACTGTTGACTCGGACACACTGGCGAGAACAAATCTGTGGTAACGGACTGATCCAGCACTGATTTGCCGTGTATCAACGGCGGAGTCAGGTTCGCCCATATGACTCTCAGGCGTGTGGAATCAATCCAAACGACTGCGTTTGACTCGACGGCCGAGTTCGCTGCCAAAGCTGTCGAGTTGTTGGCCTGCAGTCGTGGGTATCGGTATCGGTTTGACTACTTTAAACATTCATCTTGCACATTGTAACGCACTTTTAAGAGGCATAAATAATCTGTACATACCTGTACATGTAACGCAGTCGTCAAGCCGACCGAAGGAGTTTGAGACAGTCCTAACTTCAAGAATCAACGTTCGTGGCACTCGTTTACATGCTTTGAGGTGCTTTCGGGCCACCAGTTTGGTGCGATTTGCTGTCGGCCATGTGGGAAATAGGCGAGTGGCGTTGTGTCGAGCGTATGAAGATTGGTGAATCCCAGCGAGCGATGGTCGTAGAACTTCTACATTAGGAGATCAACAACGGTGCTGCTGCATTACGCCTCAGGCCTCGGTGTCTGTGTCCGTTCTCAGCGATCTACCCGTCTCATTCTTCAATTCGCCTCCCAGTGAACAAACCAAGAGCTCATCCGCCTCAAGTATGAAGGTCTGCACGCACCCCCTTGCTGTCATCGCCCTGCTGGTTGCCGCTGTCAATGGGTTCGACGTGACCCAAAGTGACATTGTCCAGCAATACGAAGCTAGCCAGGTGGGCCAGGTGTCCCCAGCCAGTCAAGCGGGCGATACCCAAGTGCAGCAAGACGACGGCTGCACGCTGTCCGGGAGCTACGTCCAGGGCACCAACGTGACACACTGCAGTGTCATCGTCGTCGACTCGCTCTCCGTTCCTGCTGGTGTAACTCTGGACCTGTCCAATGTGACGAGTGGCGTCCAGATCCAATTCCAAGGCACTACGACCTTCGGCCAACAGGTACGTTCTTCCAGTGGATTCATTTCAGACCACGCAAACTTCTAACCCTGTCGTCTCGGTTGTACACACTGCGTGGAATTAATGTACATGTAGCTTTGGGACGGCCCACTTCTGAAGTTGAAGGGGACCAACCTCTCCGTCACCGGCCCCGGCACCCTGGACGGTCAAGGATCCTGGTATTGGCCCCAGGGTCAGAACGTCACCAAGCCCGTCTTCTTCAAGTTGAACCGAGTCGTCAACTCGACCCTCTCGGGCTTCAACCTTGTCAATGTGCCTTACCGTACCTTCAGCGTCGGTAACTCGAACTACACGACGATCACCGGCCTCACGTTGAACTCCACTGCTGGAGACGGCGTGGCGAAGAACACGGACGGCTTTGATCTGAGCAAGAACGACCACTTCACTATCACCGGCAATCGCATTTACAACCAGGACGACTGCCTCGCCATGCAGTCCAGCACCAACACTGTCTTCAGCAACAATTACTGCAGCGGTGGCCACGGTATCTCCATCGGCTCTCTCGGTGGTGACAAGCAAGACTCGTCAACCACGGTGGCAGGCCTCCTGGTGAAGGGCAACACTATCGTGAACAGCGACAATGGAATCCGTATCAAGACCATCATTGGACTGAAAGGGCTCGTGACGGACGCTTCGTACATCGACAACAAACTCGTCAACGTCAAGAACGCCATTGTGCTGCACTCGGACTACAACAAGACCAAGGGCGGGTATTCGGGCATCCCCACGAGCCTCGTCAACATCACCAACATCATGATTGACGGTCTGTCCGGGTCCGCTAAGAACCTCTACGATATTGTGGTGAACCCGGACGTCGTGTCCAACTGGGAGTTCACGAACATCGCCGTGAACGCCACGAACAATGGTCAATGCAAGGGTGACCCGAGCAACGTGCTGTGCTAAGGGATCTCAGCCTCATTCGCAGAAGACGACGCCACTGAGTTTATGCCGTACACAAAACCATACCTGATTGTTCTTAGCCCAGCGACACCAGAACTTCGTTACTACATGTAGACTACATGATGGAGTGAGCTGCAAAACCTGGTAAAAATGACTGTGATTGTACACTTTAGAGGCTGACTCATTGACGCCGTAAAGGTGCTGCATTTGCGGTATGCAGTCATGACTCATGGTAGGGGCATCGTGGAGGCAGAGTGGGCCCCCACCTCACGACCGGACAATCTTGGTGTTGACGGGCACGGTGAGCTGCTTTAGACAGTCCGCTCTTCAAACATCAGCGCCGGTGGCGTCGTTTTCAGGACTTCGCTGTGCGGTTGAACCACGAGTTTTGTCCGATTTGTCGTATCCCATGTGGAAAGCAGGCACGTGGCGTTGGTCTCCGAAGTCTGGAGCCTGTGGAGGCCCTTCCTCATCGACCACTGCAGCACGAGTTCGTGTTTTTTTAATCGGAGCCGAGAAATAATCAGCGATGCGTCCGTGTGGGTGATACCAAACTCACAGGTCAAGTCATTCCTCAATTCGCCGTGTCTTGAGCAAGAGCCTTCTCCAGCTGCAGCTCAATGAAGCTCTTCACGTCTACAATCGCTGCCCTCGTTCTCTTGGCTGCCATCGCCAACGGAGACGATGTGAGTCAGAGCGAAATCGCTCAGGGCAGCCAAGAGTACCAAGTGGGGCAGGTGTCTCCAGCTAGTCAGGTTAGCCAAGACTCACCGAACCAGGAGGGTCCAGTGCAGCAGGACGACGGGACCTGCACGCTGTCCGGCACGTACGTCAACGGCACGGACGTCTCGCAGTGCAGCTCAATTATCATCGACTCGCTGTCTGTGCCTGCCGGTGTGATGCTTGACCTTACCAACGTCACAGAGGGCGCCAACATCAAGTTCCAGGGCACCACAACCTTCGGCCCAAAGGTGAGCGCGCGCTGTTTTCATCCAGGTGTTATCTCTCGTCTCTCATGCTGTTGCTGGTTGTTGTTAGCTGTGGGAAGGCCCGCTTATTAAGCTCACGGGCAAAGACCTGACGGTGACCGGTCCTGGAACGCTAGACGGCCAGGGCTCGTGGTACTGGCCGCAGGGTCAGAAGGTTACGCGTCCGGTGTTCTTCCGCCTCAGCAGAGTCGCGGACTCGAAGCTGTCCGGCTTCAGCATCAAGAACATGCCGTTCCGCACGTTCAGCATCCTCAGCTCGAACTATACGACCATCTCCGAGCTGCTGATCGACTCCCGGGCCGGTAACGGCAGCGCCAAGAACACGGACGGCTTCGACCTGAGCAGAAACGACCACGTGACTATCACCAACAACCGAGTGTACAACCAGGACGACTGCCTCGCCATGCAGTCCAGCTCCAACACCGTCTTCAGTAACAACTACTGCAGTGGCTCCCACGGCATTTCCATCGGCTCACTGGGTGGCCCTGAGCAGAACGTTAACACCACCGTCTCGAACCTGCTGGTCAAGGACAACACGATCGTGAACAGTGACAACGGTATCCGTATCAAGACCATCATTGGACTCAAGGGGCTGGTCACCAACGTCACCTACACGAACAACAGACTGGAGAACGTCAAGCACGCTATCGTCATGCACTCGGACTACAACAAGACCAAGGGCGGGTATTCGGGCATCCCCACGAGCCTCGTCAACATCACCAACATCAAGATCGACGGTCTGTCCGGATCCTCCAAGAACCTCTACAACATCGTGGCCAACCCAGCCGTCGTGTCCAACTGGGAGTTCACCAACATCGCCGTGAACGCCACGAACATCGGCCAGTGCCAGGGAGGACCCAGCAACGTGCAGTGCTAAGCCCCACCGCCTCGAATTTTAGTTTTAGAATGCCGTGATACACAGACTGATTGATTGTTCACTTCAACTTGTGGTGCGCCAATATCCGTACTTAGTAAAAAGGACGAAGCTACGCCGGTCATGAGTCGCTTGCGAGCCATCGCGGCGCTGTCCACGGCGTTCACGGCGCTACTAACTGTAGCCATTGCGTTTGCTATCGCGCGGACCAACCACGTGTATGTGGGCGGGCTGGCGTGGCCGTTCATCTCGGACTTGGGCCGCGGTAAAGTACTTTAGACAGTAAGCGTCTTGCTTAGTCTCAGCTGACGATCTGTTTGGCAGACCCACCCGGCTCGTACGTGCTGTTCTTCGGCCTTAATATCGTGGCAGTATTGCTGGGACTCACGTGGAGCTTCAACCACGAGTACAAGTACCGATTCCTGCAGCAGAGTCTGGAGAACGGCCAGGTTTCGCGCAGCGTGTGCTCGCTGTCGTACGTGAGCTGCATTTTCGGCGTCGTGGGGGCTTTTGGGCTGCCGGTTTTCGCGTCCTTTAGCACGTCCCCGACGCTGCACTACAACTCGGCCTTTGGGTTCCTGCTCTGTGAGACGGTGGCCATGTTCTCGAACGTACGGAGCTGTTGGACGCGCTGTACATGTACAGTACACAACACGCCGCTAACCACTTGTAACCCATGTAGACGTACTTGAATTATCAGATCTTCCTGGTGAAGCGCTCGGAGATGGACGCGGGCGTGTTCATCACCGACCGATACGGTCCTCGCAGTGTGTCCAGGATCAAACTGGGGGAGCTGCAAGCGGTCAAGCGCGGGTTTCTCATTGAATTGTCATGCGTAGCTCTCTACACGATGTGTGTGATTGTGTATCTGCCAGTGCTGTACAACGGCTCAGAGGCTCCACATCTCACGGTGGCACAGGTAGGAATGCCGGTTCAGTGCTTGATTCCACAGCAGATTAACTTTGAGCTGAAATGAACCAGTGCATCGCTCTGAATCTCGGGGAAAACTACTGCAGCTCCACGATGCGGCTTGACGATACGTACACAAAGCTCTGGGACTATGGTACATGTTGTTGCGTTCGTCTTGCTCTCGTCAGTCCATGGTATTGACGCTGTTTCGTGGGTTTGAAACGCAGAGAAAGACATTGCGGTGCACCAAGTGCGAGCGCTGGCACAACTCGGCTGCATGCTGACGCTGGTCGGGTACACGCTGAGTTTCTTCGCCGACAACAAGGAAGAAGAGACCATGAAGGATAAGGACCGCACAGACGCCACCATCATTTATTACCAGCACAGTGCGTCCATGCCGGCAAAGCGCAGTCCGCGGAGATCACGTAGAGAGAGTCACCCGCGACGGAGTAAGTCCACAGTCAGTGAGCCCAGTAAACACTCTCCGAGTCTTCCGTAGCACCCACCGACTTTCCAATAGCGTCCACGGCTTTGGAAGTGATGAAAATACACAACTTGTCGTAACCCCCGTCGACCGTCGACCCGATTCATTATAGAAAACCCCAAGGCGTTCGTTCACAGCGTCTGTCCGTCGTGCCTGTAGCCCGGCAGCATGGCGTTCCCGTACCCGGTGAACACGCGCATGACAGCGCGCAATGTCGACAAGGTTCAGCTCGAGCGTCGGCGACAGGAAATGGACCACAACGCGCTGTACAAGTTCGCGCAGGGCAACCAGTTGCAGGCGCTTCAGAACCAGTCGGACGCGAATGTGGCGTCGCGCCGGCGCACCAATCACGCCGCGCAGCTTTCGGCCGAGCGGATGCTCGAAGAATCTCACGCTCGAAAGATCAGCGAGCAGCAGCGCGCGGCTCGAGAGCGTCAGCAGAATGAGGCGCTGGCTCACGCCCTTGAGACCAGCAAAAAGGCCCAGGAGCAGCAGGAGCGAGAGGTGCAGCGCATCTGCGAAGCGAGCGAGGAGCTCCGCGAGCTCGAGGTGTTCCTCAAAACGGCCTACATGAACAAGGAGCGAGCGACGCAGCAGCTGGAACGTGAGACTTTGGCCGCTTTAGATCGACAACGGGAAGCTGCGATCGAGCAGCAGATGGAGTACGACCGGCAGCGATCTCTCGTGGAGATGCAGAACCAGGAGCTGAGGAAACGCGTCGAGGCCGAGCAGGGCAAACACGTGCTCCAGTCGCAGATGCTGCAGCGCCAGGAGCTCCGGCGTGAAGCTCAGCTGGAGGCCGACTTCGAACGGATGAAGGTCGAGAAGCTCATGCAGCAGGTTGAAGAGGAAGACGCGGCCGAGCTGGCACGGAGAGACAAGTCTCGCGAACAAACCCGCGAAATGATCGAACAAGCTCACCGCGAACGTGAATGGATGAAGCAGCAGCAGGTTGAATCCGCCCGACGCGAGGACGAGGCCATTGCGGACTATCGACGGCGCGTGGAAGCTCGCGAGGCGGATATCAAGGCTGCGTCCGAGGTCAAGAAGGCACAGGAAGACGCCATGTTCCGAGCTGTGGAGGCCGAAATCCAGGCTAAAATGCGCGAGGACGAAGAGATCGAGCGTCTGCGTGACGAACTCTGGGAGGAGGAACTGCTGCAGAAGAAGCGTGCGCAGGAAGAGGAGAAGATCGCCGCCAAGCTGCAGGCCAAGGAGGACATGATGCGCAGCAACGAGATGCAGATGCTGCTCAAGCAGGAGCTGCTGGCACGCCAACGCGCCGATGAAGAAGCCTTCAACGAGATGCTCAAGGAGAGATTCCGCTCCGAGGAACGGCGCGAGATGGAGCTGGCAGCCTTCCGTAGGAAGCAACGCGAGCAGTTTGTGGACGAGATCGCTAGACATCGTGCGCTCAAGCAGGAGATGGTTTACGCCGAGCTTCAACGCGAACGCCGCGAGCGGGAACGCCAGGAGCAGGACGAGAACTACAGACGCCAGGTGGTGGAGGCAGCCAAGCAGCGGCTACTGCGCGAACACGCCGACGTGTTGCAAGGGTATCTGCCGCGGGTGTTGCGACCTTCTTCATCGTCATCTTCAGGTGGCGCGATCTTCCGTTGACTCGCTAATGGAACCTTCATTCATGAATTATGAGTTGCTTCATTGCGGGGAAATAATTGAGACCTGGTGCCCAATAACCAGCATGTGTATTGATTTTTTTTCCCGTCACCTACACGATTGAACTTCAGTTAGCCAAGCCACCGTAGCTCCGAGAAAGGGACGGCATCGCACTTACACTTAACGGCACTTCTTGCTGTTGTGTACTTCGTCTGGCTCTGGCATCGTCGCTTATCTGTAGATTTTGAGCGAGCGGTCCATGGACGTGGACGCCAGGAAACTCGAATCCGACGCAAACTGAATGCCTGTGACGGCAGCCTTGTGGTCGCTCAGCGTCTTGACCACCTCCCACTTGTTCTTGCTCACTTCCTTCAGCACCTGTACACTTTGTGCGCTGGCGACAGCAAGGTGAGAGCCGCTGGCATCGAAGTTGATCGCGTTGATGGCTCCCAGCTTGAGCTTGGGGTTCTCGTTCTTCAGGTCCAACTCGAAAAAGCTCGTGGCCTTGCGCAGATCCCAGAGCTTCACCACACCGTCCTCGCTTCCCGATGCTAGATGGTAGCCATTCTCTGAGAATCCCAGCGCCGTAACAGGTGCAGAATGGCCCTCGAATGTCACCACGTTGGAGAGCGAGTTCACGGCCCACATCTGCACCAGTTTGCTCTTAGCCGCCGTACCGAAGATACCGCCATCCGGGTGGAAACGCGTACCGCGTGCCTCATTTGCTGCCTTCTTCGGCTTGCCGGCGGATGCATCGGGCATGGACAGCTCGCCGTTAAGTGTATAGCGCGTGAGCAGCTGACCGCGACGCACATCGTGAATAGCCCACGTCGCGTCAAGCGATCCGGACAGCACGTAGTTGCCCGTAGGGTGGATGGAGGCGCACGTCACGGCATCATCGAAGCCGTCGAGCGTGTATCCAACGCCGTATCCTTCCTCCCGAGCGGTCCAGAGCTTCACCGTCTTGTCGTGCGAGGCCGTGAGCACCATGTCGGCTGTCGGGTGGAACTCCACATGGCTGAGCTTCTTGCTGTGGCCAGTCAACGTAGCCACAAGCTGCTGTTTCTCCGTGTCGAAGATCTTGGCGTGCTTGTCGACTCCGCCCGTGGCCACCAGCGCCGGTCGCTTAGCGTCGATGGCCACGCACGTGACGCCGGGCTTGTCCGAGTCGTGCAGCGTGTGGCTCGAGGCCACTTCCCAGTTGTCCAGACCACTGAGCAGCGCGGCACGTGCCGGTCCGTCCTTCTTCTTAAAGTCCTTGCGCTTCTTAGCCAGCTCCTTCTGCTTCGCCTCGACGTTGGCCAGCACCTCGGGTGCAAGCGTGGCGCCGTCCTGGCCCGCGCCCATGTCGACGTCGTCCTGTTCGGGCGCGCCACCGGCCGCTAGCTGCGCCACACGCTCCTTCAGCGTCGCATTCTCAGCGTTCAGGCGCGCGATGACGCGGCAGGCGGCGTCGTGCTGGTACAGCGCGTGGCTGAGCTCCTGGCGCGTCTGCTCCAGGTGCTGCTTGAGCGTGAACGTCTCGAGCATGACGGCGTCCCACTCATTCTGGAACGTGGACAAAAGCTGCGGGATACTGGCCGCCTCGGGCGCGAAGGCCGCGGCCGTGGGCTTGGAGCCGGTCGAGGACTTGGCGGAGGACGGCGTCGCCTGCAGATCCAGCAGGTCCTTGCTCGCGTCCAGCTCGTCGCCCGTGACGGGGCAGCGCCGCTGGTTCTGCTCCAGGTACTTGAGCAGCAGACGCTTCTCGAAGACGTGGCCCGACTTGAGCGACACCACGGGCTCCACGGGCACTTGGCCGCTCAGACTACACAGCATCATGCACGGGTAGGATTTAGCGCGAATGAATGGAAAACAATAAATCGGACTTACCCGATATTTTTCACATGTAATATATTTTGTAAAATACGATTGGCTGAAAAAAAAACAATTGACAATAAATATTATTTTCTAGACCTCGTCGCGCTACCGGTAGTGATGCCATCCCAGCTTGAGCTCCAAGGCTAATGCAGCCCGCGTGACTTTCAAGCCATGTACAGTATTGGTTCGGTATTAATAATTAACCCTTTAGAGCGCTCGAGCTTCCAGGAAACCGTCAAGGTTTGGCTCAACAGTCGCGCGGTAATTTATCTCCAGACAAACGATGTCCTGGGTTCGATGCAATGACTCTACTCATTCCAGTGCCCACCTCAATCTCGCCCGCCACCACTGCCCCGTCCATCGTGAACTCTGTATTGCCCTTGCCCGTGGCGAACCCCCCGGTGCTGCAGGCCACTTTCGTACAGCCGGTCTGCCGCGCGGGGGCGGCGGTCGTCCTGTCGATTGGCGCCATCCAGCTGCATGACTTGGACGGAGGAGTCGAACAACTGTCTGTAGCGCTAGCAACGGGGGTCGGGTCGGATGTCGTGTCCGTGCTGTTCAATAACCAGATCCTGCAGCCGAAGGCCAGCGAGTCCAGCGGCAAGACGGAGTACGCGCTGCCTGTGCCGTCGTCTTCGTCTACGGGGATTGTTAATGCGGAGGTCATGATCACGGCGGTGGACGCAGCGTTCAGAGGTAAATTCAACGTCTCTTTGACGGCGACGTCCCGCGAGCTCTTCTCTACGAATGTGACCACAGCTTCAACAGTGACTTCGGCCGAGGTGGGGTGGTTTACTGAGCCTGTTGTCTACTACAGCACTCCGGTGGACTTTTGGTTCGAGAGTAAGCAAGACACAGCCGTGTCCATTGCACTCAGCTCCATTCGCGAGAGGCTGCTACATGTAGCGGGTATTCCATTGAGCAGTGGTGAGCTTGAGTACGGCCCCTGCCGGCTTTCATGGCGTACAGATCGTGCTCAGGCGGTATTTGTGGATGGAGATAGAACGCTGTCACGGGATCCCGTAGGTGGTGGGTTCGGCGCGCTCATATTTGCAGAGGACGAGACGTTCGAGTTCGGGTCGTCGGATACGATGATAATAGTTCCAGCCCGTGGATACTCCGGCGAGGTTACCGTGTCGTTGACTGTCAACGCGTACGTGCCGGTGTTGGGTCAAGTGTATGTGCTTTCAGCTGCTTTGCGAGTATCGGTGACGCCCGCTGCAACTTCCCGTTTGTTCTCTACGGCGCCGAACGGGTCTGAGGTGATTCGCCAGGGCTTCAACCGCGAATTGGACGTGGTGGTGAGCGAAAGCGTCGCGTCGAGCGTGTTGCATCATTCGGACGCAGCGCTTGTGTCGTTTTTGGTTGACGCGATGGACGCGGCGGTGCACGCGCAGGGCCCGTTCTGGCGGTACGACGGTCCTGCTGTAGGTGGCTCTCGGACGACCCCGAACGGCATTTTTGTTCTGGACGCCGGGTGCGCGAGCGTGAACGGGACGCTGCGTGTGCTACCTCCTCGCGACTATGTTGGTAGCTTGCCAGTCGCAATACAGTCGGTGGCTGCGGAGGGCAAGTTGATCCCGTCGGGGCTCGTGACTGAGCAAGGCGGCAGGAGTGCCGACCATGCGTGGCTGACGGTTTTCTCGACGTCTATCGTCAATGTGGTGTTGCCAGCGGAGTGGAACCACGCACAGGCGCCGCGGTTTGGCGTGGAGTATGCGAGCTCGAGGGTGTACGAGGACGAGTTGGCAATGGTGTGGATCTCGGAGCTGTCGGTAGCAGAATCGGATGCCGCGGCCCAGGATCTGCATCTTTCCGTGGAAGTGTTGCTGCCGCAGAGTTGCAATTTATCAGTGTCTGTGAATGGATTGACGATGTTGGCGGGCGGTAGTGAGAGGCTGGACGACATCGTGTACACGGTGGTGCAGATTCCGGTGGATTCGAAGGCGGTGTACGTCACAGCCGGTCCGAATCATTGGGCACACGTGGAAGTTTACCTTCGTGCGTCTGTGTACGCGTTCAGTAGCTGGAACTGGGTGTTAGCATCGGTGATGTTGGAGTTCCTAACGGTTGCAGTGAATCCAGCGTTCTCTGTGACGATGACGGAAACGTCTGTCAGTGAAAACGGCGCGTTTTCGGGCACGGTTACGGTGGTGCCGACAAAGGCAGAGCTGTACTTTCGAGTTGAGGCGTATGTCCCGGCAGGGTCCATTACTCTGGAAGGTGAAGCTATCGCCAGTTCAACTTGGAGTGCAACTACCGCTGGAAGTGCTGGTAACTTGCTATCCTCTTTCTCAACACAGTGGGGAGTTGGTGTTGGCGAGTCTGTGGCGATCTCTTTGTCATTGATTCCTATTGAGACGATGTCCGGAAGCCTGAGTGTGGATGTGGTCGTGGTGGCCTCAACTGTGGACGTGGCCCAATATTTCTTCATGTCTGACTGCTACCTAGGCTTCTCGAATCGCAAGGACGTATTCAGGTGTCTTCCTCCTATTTGGTGGAAATCAATAGCCGTGGCATCCCAGTCGATTCCTTTGGAAATTTATCCAGTCGCGCAGGCTCCAAGGATCGTTGTGACTCCAGCGTTTCAATGGATTAAAGAGAACGACGAAGCGTCGACTACAGTAAGCAATTGGATGCTCGCGGACGTTGATGGGTCTGAAAGCATGTACCTTCAACTTCACTGCATTTTTTCGGCGTGGCAAAAGGTGACCATCAACGGTAATGCCCCTTCAGCGATAACGAGCACAGGTTACTCCACTACGTACGACCTACTTCCTCTGGGCGTGTACAGGAGCAATGAAAGCACCGGCGACCTACGTCTGCAACTGACTCCGCCATCGTATTTCTCTGGGTATATCGACTGCAGATTGGAAACGCATTCCATCGACCACAGCGACGCGTTCGTCTCTGAAGACGCGCACCAAGTCCCGTTGAGCGTGACAATGTTTGCTGAAGCCACGGTTCCTCTCGTGTCTGTGGCGACGACAACGTTCACGGCGGTGGAAGATGACGTGGTTGTGTGCGACTCGGTGGAGGCGTCGCTAGTTGATACGGACGGATCGGAGATGCTGTTCTTGGCGGTAGATCTTGGGGAGTACGACGTGTTCGTGACGGCAGTGACGTGGCGATCGGACGAGTTTGCATGGCCATTCTGGACGCTGGCGGACGGTGGCTTTCCTGCGACGGTGTACAGAAGTCCGTCGCAGCGTATTGTGGCTGCTGAAGCTTGGCGTGTGGATATGCGTGGCAGCGTGGAGATCGCGCTCGTACCAGGCTACAGCGGTGAACTGCAGCTGAGTATCACCAGTGTTGCGGCTGAGAAGCTCTTTTTGACTTGGGAGATGGCTTGGAGCACTGCAGTTGCTAGTGCATCCCCCATTGGGATTACAGTTTCTATCAGCCCAGTCTCGCACGTCGCTAACATGACGCTGAGCCCCGTATCTGCAATGACGCAGCCGTTGATGGAGGTTCCGATTCAGGTGGCTGGCTCCACCATCGACACGGACGGCTCCGAGGTTTTATCGACGCACGTCACAGTGAATCGGTCGGCGGTGTTAGGTCTCTACGTACCAACTGCATCAGAGAACTTGCTCACGGACGCTGACACAGTCACGCTTCCTGATATCCCGGCACAAGCTGTTTATCAAGTAGATCGGACGTTTACAGTCGTTGCGCGCGCTGATTTCGTGGGCTTCTTCATGGTGAATGTGACTGTGATGACGACGGAGTTGGCGACGGGGGAAACCAAAGCAGTTTCCATGATCACGACCGTCCTCGTGACTCCAGTTGACCCTGTGGTTCGTGTCAGCGCTGCAGCTCGTGGGCTTTGGAATGAGTTCGTGCAACTGCCGTTCCAGAGACTGGATGAACAGCAGGAAGTCGCCAACCGCGATCATTTCCTGCTTTACGTGGAGAATCGGACGCAGGTCGCGGATATTTACGCTGGTTTTCAGCGGTTGGATCCAGTTCCACTTGGCGATGTCGACGTCTACGAAGTTCCTTACACCTTACAAGACGTGGTTAGCGTGCGGCCTCTTGAGTATTGGTACGGGTATATGCAGCTGTTCGCGATCGTGACGACAGTGGCTTTCGACATTGCGTCGGCACCCAATCGAACCGCGTATCCAGGGACTGGAGATGGCATTGCGATCATGGATTTAGCCGTCACAATCCACCCGCAACCGGTATCTCCGTCGTACAATCTTGCTGGATCTGATGACATTTCTGTGGCTGGAAAACCCTTTTCATTGACGTTTGACGGTGTGGCTCCGCATGACGCGTGGGGTGATTTGTTGGCAGGAGGGATGATGACCCAGTTGGCTCTGACTCCTTTTAGTGTCATGGAGTCTGTATCGACGCAGCCCTCCGTTACTGTAGACAGTGTCGCTCTGCGTGGACTTGGAGTGTATGGAGTTTACTCAACGGGTAATGGTTCCAGTGAAACCCACCTTAGCTTCCTCGTGGATACGAAACCTTCGTACACCGGAGCTTTCATCGCCACTGTCACTACGAACACCACGGATATCCTCCAACAAAGCGTTGTGACGAACATTTCCAACTTCAATGTGCAGCTGATAGGCGAACCGGACCGGGGAGCGCTGGGCTTTGACAAAGCCATTCGCGTTTTCCAGGTGAAATACAACCAGGACGTGACTTTCCGCCTGGCAGACTTGGGCTTGATGAGTGAACTGACGGATCTAGAAAGCGTGCAAGCGTTTATACTGGCGGACGCAGTGGACGCGGTGGCTGTCGGTTCGACACAGTTAAGTGGCGAAGTGGATTCACACTGGGGAGTGGCTGTGAGTCTCGGTGATTTACGCTATGAACTCTACGGGAGTAAGAGCCCCCAGTGCCTCCCTACTGAGCCTTCCTGCTCGCTGAACCGCGTGGTGACCGTGACGCCGCGTAAATCCGCCGTGCAGACGTTCGACATCACAATGAGGATCATCTCTAGAGTCTCAGCCAACAGCTCGAGCTTTAACTCTCTCTCGGCCGTCACGACGTTCGCAAGATGCCGAGTGGTAGTGGCTCCTGCTCCGAATACAACTCCGCTACTAGTACTGAACAGCACAACGGTGGCGATGGGTGAGGACGTCGCTGGGTCGTTTATCCTCGTTGAGGCGTCCACACCCGACTACGATGAGTCTAAAACTGTGGAGGTGGAGATAAGCTTCGACCCGCAGTTTCTCGATGGAATTCAAGTGAATGGGGCCGCTGTAGCGACGCCAAAGGCTGCTGGGCCTGTTGTGCTCATTTCTCGGACTGAAGCCGTCGTTAGCGCAACGAATCGGGTCGTGTCGCTTGTCCCTCACCGCAATTACGCCGGTAATTTCACAGTTCAAGTCTCCGTCTCAAGTATCGAACGCTCTACAGGTGCAAGCTATCGAATCTCGACGAATGTATCAGTGAATGTCGCTGCTATTGCAGATGCACCCGTGCTTAAGCTTGGCTCGGTTGATATCCGCGTGAACCAGAGCGTTCCTGGAGAGTTAACAATCATCTCAGTCGCTTTGACGGACGATGATAGCTCTGAAAGCCTTCGACTGGAAGTGATCGATCCCAGTGGGTCTCTCCAAGCCGTAGAAGTATCTGGAGGCGCCAAGTTCGTGAAAGATAGCGAGGGGAACAGGTTTGTGCTGACTCCGTTACCTCTCACATCCAATAACCTCCTGCTTCGACTCAACGGAACTGCTTCGTGGTTCGGCTCGACGCAGCTCCAGCTCAACGCGGTGTCTCGGGAAGTAAGCAACGGGAACGAAGCTGTGAGTTCGATCAACGTGGCGCTTACAGTTCTGCCGGTAGCTGACCCGCCTTTTCTCGTAGTTGAGAACACTCGTGGGCTGCTAGCGCAGGCGACGCGGGTCGGTCTAGTCTCTGTGGGGATCCCAACCGAAGCCAAACTAAGTGCGTCCAATTTGACGGTGTATCTACTCCCCAAGTCGACGGACGTTGTGGAGGTCAAATGGCAATCCCAAGTGCTCTCACTAGAGACAGTACCGGACGTTTCGAGCTCCGCAGTGTACCGACTGCCATCGAACAGCACGCTGAAGCAGCCGACGATTACGGTAAACACTTCCAAGTGGGTGAGTTCAATCAGCTTCGAGGTCACGGTCGTGTCCTCTATCAACGTTTCTAGTACGTCTCAACGAACAACTAAGGTTGCGACCGTCACGTTTGGAGCACTTCAGCTGTCGGCCACAAGCTACAACTTGACGGAAGGCGCAAACGCTACACTGTCCCTGACGATGCTCAGCGCACCTTTAAGCACTGTAAAAGTGACGTTCAACAGTAGTTCACCCTTAAAGGCGGTGACTGCGCCAGTTGTTGCTACGTTCACGAGCACCGACTGGAACGTGACCAAGAACATCCAAATCTTGGCAGTGAATAACTATTTGGAAGACGAAAACGCAGCCGCCATGATCACGGCGGTCACAACGTCGACGGATCCGGTCTACACCGGCTATCCGATCCCCGCTGTCGCAGTGCAAGTTCTGAACGATGACGTCGCGGGCTTCGTAGTTTACCAAGGGAGCACCAAGACGAATGCCCCCACCTTGGCTGTGGCGGAAGCGCGCGTGATCAATGACACGTACAACATTGTGCTGCAAGCGCAACCTACGGCGGATGTTTCCGTGACACTTATGACTTCTGTATCGATTCTTGTGGTGGCGCCTACTAGCGTCACGTTCACGCCAGCGAATTGGAACGTCTCGAAAGCGATCGCAGTCGCGGCGGGTAGCAACGACGTGGTCGACGGTGATCGGATCGCGACGATCTCCTCGGTTGTAACGAGCTCCGATCTATTGTACGCTAAAAAGCCGATCGCAGTTTTGAACGTCAAGATCACCGAGACAAAGGATGCTACGCCGCCTCCGAAGATCCTGGCCGCCAAGTTCCTGGACACGGCCATCGGCTTGACGATCACGTTCGACCGGGCGGTTGACCGGACAACGTTTACGACCGACAGCTTCGCGTGCAGTGCGTTGTTTGATCTACCGGCTGCGGATTCGACCGGTTACTATGGTGCGGCTCCGGTTTGTACGTGGCAAACAGGTTCGACTTCGATCCGGTTCGTGTTTGGACAAGGCGTTAATGCCGTACCGGGGAGTACGTTAGCGCTACGAGGAAACGTGCTGAAGTCCACTGCAGCGGCAGAACTGACGGCGCTTGCGACTAACATCACGATCAGCGCGCCGGACAAACCGCCACAGCCGCAAGTGCTTGTAAGCGGGCCGACGTCGCTGGGTATGTGCGACGACCTCTTCTTGGACGGCTCCAGCTCGACGGGATCGGGTGGACGCACTATGACGTACACTTGGAAGCTGGCGAGTACCACCGGCGTGACTTCTGCATCTTTAGATGCCGTCACAGCGTTACTCGCTTCCGCAGCGGCCACAAACAATGCCACGATCAAGGTCGCAGCCTCTGGACTGGAAGCAGAGGGCACGTACTCGTTCGTTCTCCAAGCGAAGAATTTCTTCGGGAAGATCGGTAACTCAAGCGAGATTTTGGTCAAGAAATCGGGCACGGCACTGCCGTCCGTGGCGATAAAAGGCGGCAACGTACAGAGCGGTTACCGAGCCAACGAGCTCGTGATTACCGCGTCCGCCAGTTACCCTTCCTGCTCTGGAACAGTCTCGATTGATTCGACAGACGCCGCAGTGGTAACAGGAGTCGACATGACCTTCACGTGGCTTCAAGTGACTGGAGACCTGACCGCCGCGCAGTTTAAATCGACGAGTCCGAACCCGCGCGTGCTTAAACTACCAGCCAGAACACTAACTGTCGGGGTGAACTACGTCTTCCGTCTACTAGTGGCGATGACGAGCAACTCAAAGGTGAACAACAGCGCTGACGTGCAGATCTCAGTGGCGCGCACAGATTTAACGGCGTTGATTGCGGCCGGAAATCGCTCGATCGGTGTGGAACAGGACCTGGTACTGGACGCGTCGCTGTCTGTCGATCCCGACGACCTTGCGAACGCAGTGCCGATGAAGTACGCGTGGGCTTGTTGGACTATGAGCCCAACTACGCAGGTGTACAACGTCCCGTGTGCGACTGCTGCCGGGTCTACGCTGGCCCTCGATACACAAGCGAAAGTCACTGTGGCTGCCAACACGGTAAACCCGAACGCATTGTACAAGTTCACTGCGACTGTGTCAAAGGATTCCCGATCAAGTACGACCAGCACGTTCATCTCGATGACTCCAGGCTCTCCACCGCAGGTTTCAATTGAAGCGTTGGGAGTTGCCAAGGTGAATAGCAACGACCGGGTCGTTCTCAAGGGGAAAGCGGTATCGAAGCTCCCAGTGACCAAGACGGAGTGGGCGATCGTGGGGGCTTCAGACGCGACGATGAAGTCCATCTTCGCTGTGCCTCAAGGGCGCCTCGTAATGCTGCTAAGCGAAGGAAAACTTACGCCTGGAGTCTCGTACAAGTTCCAGCTCAACGCCACGGATTCCTCCGGTCAAACGGGTTCAGCTACACTTACAGTCGTGGCCAATTCACCTCCAAGCAGTGGATCGTTAAGCGTAACACCGTCTGTAGGCTACGCCCTAGAGGACAAGTTCTCTGTCCTCGCAAGCGATTGGGTGGACGAGGACTTACCGCTCAAGTACACGTTCAAGTACATCAAGGGCTCTGCGTACTCTGGAGAAACCGAGATCGCTTTGGGAGCTTCTACGCCCGACGCGTTGTTTGTATCCCAGTTAGGACTTGGCGGCGGCGAGAACAACACCGTCACGCTTGTAGTGTACGTCCAGGACGCCCTGGGGGCATCAACGCGAGTGACGAAGGAGATTCAAGTCAAGCAGATGGAGGTGGCGGCGGCGGACCAAGCTGCGTACTTAGCCAACAAGACAAGCGCAGTGTTAGCTGAAGCCTTGACCGGAGACCCGGGGAAGGTGCTGAACACTATCAACGCGTTAGCAGACATGGTCAACGGGAAAGAGGAGACACCTACAACTCCAGGAGGGACGGTGCCGACACCGGCGCCTACAGCGCTCAAGAGCTGCCCGACTTCCAACCACGTCGAATGCGCCGGCAAAGGGAGCTGTTTGCGTGAGCCACCCGGCTGCTTAGCCTCCAACTTGGACTGTAGTGTGACGTGTGAATGCACCAGCGGATTCTACGGCGACAACTGCGCGCTGGATGAAGCGGCCATGGCAGCCAAGAGCGCAGCGTTAGGAAGTCTTCTGGGGGCCATGACCACGGCGTCGGCGTCCGTGGATGTGACGGACGTGGGGGCGTTGGAGCAGCAGGCCGCTAGCGTCGTGACGCTGACAAAAAGCGCCACTATCCTGGACTCGAACTCGCAGAAACTGGTCCTGAACTTCATGGAGAACATCCTCGCAGCGCCCGTGCTGACTCCTGCAGCCACGACGGCAGTGGGAAACACCATTTCTAACCTGCTGGAGATCGACAATTCCGGCGCGAAGAAAGCGGCAACAGCAGCGAAGAGCCGACGTCTGGAAGATGCCAGTGCGGGATCTAGCAGTACCAACACTTCGGACGAGTTTTCCGCTGAAAAAGCTCGCGTCGCTCAGGTAGCGAGTACAATTGGGAAACTTCAGGCGGTCATGATCTCGTCTGCTGTTGCTGGAGAAGATCCGGTGACGCTTGTGACCAAGAACCTCCGGCTCGTGGGTGCACGTGACGCCGCGTCTCAATTCGAAGGGCGTCAAGTTCAGCTCCCGCTCACGGACGCCCAGGTCGCAGCCAACTACACGCCAGCTTCGACGACTGTCCCTAGTGGCTTTGCAGCGTATCTAACAAACCAAACCAACGGCAGTAGCTCTAGCGCGGGTGATGAAGAGGACCCGGTGGTTGATTTCCAGTCCAGTGTCTTCGCCAAGAACCCGTACGCATTCGACAACACGTCGATCAACTCGCGCGTCATGACTGTCAAGGTGAGCAGCAACGGGGAAGAAGTAGCCGTGAGCGGACTGAAGACGCCCTTCCGCTTGCTCATGCGCAACCTGGAGCCGATCACTCTGGCTTCCAACGCGTCGGACAACAGCACAAGCCGTAGTGGCAACACTACAGTTGGAGAAGCACAGGTCTACACGTTCTACTGCTTGGAAGGCACCATCGACATCAAGTCTTTCAACTGTACAGACATTGTAGAGCCCATGACGGTGCAGTGCAACGGCTCGAGCTACGCAGGCGAAGCTACGTGTCCCGTACGGCAGCCGGCGTGTAAGTATTGGGATACTGCGAGTGGAACGTGGTCGTCGGACGGGTGTGAAGCTGCTGGTACTACAGACGACGGACTCTACACGATTTGTGAGTGCACGCACCTCACCGACTTCAGCTCCGAAGTCAGTCAGTCTGTGAGCCTCGTGACGGAGCACTTCATGAACGTGGTGACTCATGAGGTAACGGCGGAGGATGTGGCTCAGAACCTGCTCCTCATCCTCGTTCTGGCCGGGTTCTTCTTCCTGTACATCGTCTCTTTCTTCTACGTGAACCGCTGGGATTACAGAGACCGTCGCAAGGCGATGCGTGCGTCACGGCAGCTGAAGAGAGGTGCAGCCGCGCCGGAGAAGGTCAAGCTGCGCTCTCTCTTCCAGGAACCGGAGTACGTACAAGCTAAGAGTTGGCAGTCCAAGCTGCGTGCTGTGGTCTTTGGCTTTGGGCGTGGCTTGAAGCAGAATCACAAGATCTTGTCGATCATATTCAAGTACCACGAGAGCTTCTCACGCCCGCAGAGACTCACGGTCGTCTTCACTCTGGTGGCCAGTAAGATGTTCACGAACGCACTGCTGTATCAGCTCAAGAAAGGCCCCAAAACGCTCGGCTCTGCCATCGTAAGCGCAGTGATCACGACGCTGTTCATGCTACCGGTCGGCTTTGTCTTCATGATGCTGTTCAAGAAGGCCGGGCGGATGCAGAAGCAGATCATCCGCTACCAGGTGGAAGACGACGCCGGCAACGTCGTGGAAGTGGAGACGGACGCGTACGGCCGTGCTAAGGAGTATTCACCTGCTGAGCAGCTCTCAATGGACTTTGCAGCGTTGGCGCGTGGTGTCAACATGAGCGCGCTGTGTTTAATCCACGATAAGCTCCGGCAACCAAGAGAAGACGGATCTCGAGACCCGCTGGAAACACGCAGCGGCCAGGTATGCCGCGGTATCTTCCTGGCACTGTACAACTGCGAGGCGGGCGCCAAGTCCCCTGAACACACCGAAGGAGACGTGAACGGTGACCCGTTGGCAGGCGTCCTGGTGCAGATCAAGTCGCACTTACAGGAGCAGAAACGGCGTGGAACAACCGAGGATACCCGCAGACAATCGCGGTTGTTGCGTGCTCTACCGCCTGCTGCCCCTATACTACCGCCTCCGGTTGTGCGACTCGAGGAGGAAGAAGAAGACCCTGTTGCACGGAAGGCGTTGGCGCTGGACCAGCTGTGTACGATGCTGAAACGCGACGGGGGTGCAGCTCTGATCAACGGCATGCTCAAATTCGACCCGCTTCTCGTTTCTGCCGCTTCGACCGCATCCATCGCGGAGATCTGCACACGCCTGGACGTCCTTGAAGAAGAGGAAGAAGAGGAGGACGAGGTTGAGACGGCAGAAGGCGAGGAGGTGAAGGCAGTGCTGGCGTTGCAAGCCTGGCTGGTCAAGTGCAACGAGTGCTGCGAAGCGCAGGAGGCCAACGCACGCGTCGTTGTCGCGAAGGCCCAAGCAGAGCTACAACGGACCGAGAAGGAGCTGAGGAAGCTGCGAATCGCCATCGGGAACCAGTTCGACCGGCGCGTCACGGAAGCGGTGGCGAAGGAGATGAACAGTCCGGACGTGAACGACCTGATCGCGAAGACGCGGCAAAGCGTACGCCGCGTCTCGCGCCGGCCTTCTGGCGCCGTCAAGGCTGAAGCAAACGCCCGAGACGACAGACGTCGGATCACGGTGACCATCAAGAAGGAGACAAAGGGGGTGCTACGAGCAAACAACAAGCAGCTTGTCGAGAAGCGCAAGGCGGTTAAGAAGGCGAAGCGCGCCGCCGTGACTGAACAACGGCAACTCAAGCGTGAAGCCAAGCACGAGCAGAAGAAGATCCTCGAAGGACTACGCGGCGTCACGCGACTGAAGAAGCGCTTGCGTCTGTACTTGGAGGCGCGAGAAGAGCGGCGCGTAGCCGCGTTGCCGCTTCATTTACGCGAGGCGTACCTCAAGGAGAAAGAGCAGTTGAAGAAGATCCGGCGCACGTCGCGTCTGCTGTACAACGCCTTCCTGCGCCGACAACCGGCTCATCAAGCCAAGCCGCTCTTCCCGGAGTGGGTCGTGTACCTGTCGTACAGCATCTGCGCCGTCTGGAGCGGCTGGTGCGTCTACTTCGTGCTCATGTTCGCGTTCACGATCGGCAGTGTGGAGGCGGAGCTCTGGGTCTCGTCACTTTTCTTGGGTTTAGCGCTCACGTACCTGCTTCTGGACCCGATGAAGCTGTTCTTCCGGATGGGTCTCATGCCGATCGTCGCGGCCGGAGTCCTCGCTAACTCGGGCTTCTTCAGCGCTCTCAGCTCGGAACCGATTGCGCTAGGGGCCGCTGCAGTGGCGGCGGGGGCTAGTGGGATGGCTGGATACATCGCCAAGCACCACGCGGAGAGAACAGAGCGTCGCCACTCGCGCAGACTTACAAATGGGAACAAGCTCCTTGCAGTGGCGGAGAAGGAGGCAGAAGTGGTGGAGATAGCTGGACAAATGAACCCGGATGATGACGACAGCGACGACCAAGTGGAGCAGGTGCAGGCTCTAACAGACCACGCGCGCTTAGGAGTGCGTGATAGCGTCTTCGGTGAAGCCGCTTCTAGAACCAACACGCTAGTTGAGGAGACTCTGACGCTTGCTGTTGAGATGGTGCGGCCAAGTGTCGTGCTGGAGCAAACGCCTGTGACCGAGAGCCCTCCAGAGGACGGTGATCGAGTGCGGACGGAACACAAGACACCGTTGCGCACAGTGACGTGTCGTGCTGGCTGTGGGATGTCGATGCAGGCTCGAGGACGCGATGCTCACGAACGCAGCCACTGCCGACTGACCATGTGCGAGTGTGGGAAGATGATCCTGACGCCGTCTCTGGAGTTTCATCGCTTGCACGAGTGCAGCGTCGACGCGGAAGCTGACGACGACAGCAGACCGTTTTCCCCTAGAGTCATTCCAGCGGAACGCGGCCAGGTTGTGCTGTGCCGACTGTCAGGCTGTACGGAGAGTATGCGCATTGGTAAACGGGAGGCCCACGAGCGACACGAATGCACGTTCAGACTCGTGCCGTGCCCGCGCTGCGGCGTCGAGAAGCGAGCGGCGGAGCTGTCGACGCACATTTCCAGAGGCTGCGACCAGCGACGGCAGTCTCAACTTACGCTCTGTGCGTGCGGGAAGATGATGAGGACGGAGGCGATGGACGCGCACCGGAAAGAGTGCAGCGGACGGGCAAGAGCTGCTAGTGTTGGGTCGCCCACAGGCGTGCGCGTTCCGGTCACGGATTGTACTTCAGATGTGTCCACAGTGGGGATGGAGGCGTGCGCGTCTTCTAAACGAAGTCCGTCGCAGCTTTCTCTCTGTCCCTGCGGCAAGTTGGTGCTCAAAGGAGCTGCGCACAGCTGCACGGCAAATGAATCGGACGGACGTGAGCTGCAACCGCTGCTAGTGAACTGCCGACTCCCTGGATGCAACGCGCAGGTGCGAGCAGCTCATCGCGAAGGCCACGAGCGTCTCGAATGCTCCTTCCGGATGGAAACGTGTACGTACTGTGGCGTGGAGAAGCAGGCGGCTGCTATGGAGACACACGAATGCGAACGGAAGCATGTTCTACGAGGCCCTCGGATACCGGATTCACCTGTCGGAACGCGTACGAATCGATCCAAGTCACTGCAGGTGAAGCCTCAGCTCTCACCCCCTCGCGGTCGACCTGTAGGGCCCATTTTCTCAGCACCGGAGCCTGATGAAGTGGCCATTTCACCTATCCGACGCAAGAAAGTGTTCAAAACCGGAGAGTCTCCACCCCCAACAGCTCGTGTCGTGCCATCACCACGTGAAGATCAAGTTGAAGCAGAAGTAGCTGAGAGCCAAGTTGAAGCTGAAGCAGCTCGAAGTACTTAGTAAATGCGACAGATATTCAGGGATGCCGAAAATTGTATTTTTATCTATTGCAGGGCAAAGCACGCAGTAGATTATTGAGCGCGTTGTTGAACAGAGCGCAATAGGAAATTGAAGTCGGCACCCAAGAAAAATAAATTATTGACAGATGCAACAGATTATTGCTGCATATCAACGCTATGAATCGAGCTACCTAGAAACGACTTCACTCTGCACTCTCGACGGTTCGAGCGTTCCAGTAGCCAGCATTCTCGCGCAAAAAGAGAAGCATTGGTGGTGGTGGTTGTGGCGTGGAGAACTTGCGGTAAAAACGAAAGTGAAGGGAATGCTTCTTTTGCTGCTCGTCATTTGCAAACGGTTGGTTCTCGAGTTCCTTCAATACATTATCGAAGTCACTGGAGTCTGGCAATAGATAACTGTTGTCTACCTGTTAAATGTTAATAATAAATTATAGAGCTGAATTTATTGCAATAATTGCAGCATCAATTTATTTTTCGGCATCCCTGCAGATTTTACCTACTGAGAATGGCCTCAGAGTGAGAGTCAATCTAGCAGTGCCCACTTACGCCTAACTCGCATTGCGGCTGTTTTCCTCTCACGATGGGATTTCCCTCATTTTTGTACAATTTCTCGCTTCTCGTGAATCCAAACTGGATGTCTCCATCCAAGGATAGTCAACTACCTTCTCCATTAATTAAACGTTCGATTCAAGAACGATTTCTTTTACTTCTGCAACAGTATGCGCCCGTGCGTCCTTGTGCTATTGGGGGTCACCGCCCTGCTCCAACCTATCGACGCAGCCTCTTTAACGAAAGACTCGCACGTTACCAGCAACGTATTATCTCATTCCGAGGTCAAATTCTCTATCGAAAGGCGTTTGAGATACACCCCCAACGTCCAGCAAGAAGAAGAGAGAGGCTTCGTCTCGAAGATTCAGAATATCGTCAACAATCAGCAGCTTGCGCAGTGGCTGAGGAAAGGAAAATCCACGGACGACGTCTTTGTCAAGTTAAAACTGAATACGGCCGGCTCCGCCATCTTCAAGAACCCCAAGTTCGTCGCTTGGATAAAATACGTGGACGATTTCAACGCGAAGCACACGGGGGAGACAATTTCAGCAATCCCAACGTTGTCGAAGCAATTCGGTGACGATGTTTTAGCTAAAATGCTGCAACAGGCGAGGCAGGTTGAAACCACGAAAGCCACCGCCACCAGGCTGCAAACGGAGCAAATGGGGATCTGGAGACGCGAAGGAATCAGCAGCGACGCCGTTTTCTCGACGTTTAAACTGGACGAAGGCGTTGCGAACCTCTTGTCGAATCCAGGGTTCAACATTTGGGCCAGATACTTGACCGAGTTCAATCCCGGCAAGAAAACGACGATATTCAAGACACTGGAGGCTCATTTCTCGGAGAATACGCTCTCTCAGCTACTGATTGCTGCCCAGAAGAACCCCAGCACGGAGAAATTGGCCACCAGTCTGCAGAACGTGCAACTGAAGGGCTTTCTGGAGCGAGGAGAGAGCCCAAATGCAGTTTTTAAGTTGCTGCAACTGGATAAAGGAGCGGATAACCTCTTCACGAATCCACAGTTCACGACGTGGCGGAATTACGCCACCAGTTACCAGAAGACGAGGCCCGATGGAGCATCTGTACCCGTTATTGACACTCTTACAGCTCACTACACGGACATTTCCCTGGTAAAGATGATTACTACCGCAAAAGCGACCGAAGGAACCAAGAACATGGCTACATACGTCGAGAAATCACTCATTGCCAAGTGGGCAACAGACGGGAAGGAGCCAACGTACGTCTCCAAGCTGCTGTGGGCGTCTGCAACGGATAAAAAGAATCTGGAAGCTGCTTATCTGGAACAACTGGTCATCCAAAGCGCTGTCAAAGTTTCTTCAAAGTCACAACTGGAGCAGATTTCAGTCTGGATGGGCCAGAAGGAGACTCCAGATGCAGTTTTTAAGCTGCTGAGGCTCAATAAAGGGTCGGAAAATGTCTTCAAGCGCTCACAGTTCGACACGTGGCTCCAATTTGCCAATACGTTCAAGACACAGAGCCCAGAGAAGTCGAAAAGTGTTTTCGCAACGCTTTCAGCCCATTACGACGATCTCCCGCTCGCGAAAATGATTAAAACAGCAAAAGAAGACGGGCAAACCAAGAAAATCGCCGAGTACGTCGAACAAAGTCTTCTTTCGAAGTGGGCGGCAGATGGGAAAGCTCCAGCCTACGTCCTCAACAAACTGGCCACGGACAAGCAGGACAAGCAGCGTGTGCTCGCATTATTTATGAAGGAAATCCGAAAGGTAGAGGATAAAATCACCAGAGCAGAGAGCTAGTGTCCTCGTAGAAATCCAGAGCATTTTTCCTCCCATCGAATCCCCGGTACTACCACGAAATGCTCGGCCAGCACGCGATCGATCTGTCTGTGCAACGAGAAGCCTCGGAACGCCATCTGGACCAGATCCACAGTGGACGGTTGTGTCTGTAGGCGGGAAAGCCACTCTTTAGCTGATGCTGCAATGGGGTGGAGCTTCGCTATCACTTCTTCCTGGTATCTGCCACAGTACAGCTCCAGTAGACGATCGAGAAGCAAATCGTAGATAGCGCAAACCACCTTCTCATCGCCGTTGCTTCGTCCTCGCAGTACTTGTCGTAATTCCTGGACGAAATCGGCTGGAGGTTGGCTCAAGAGCACAGGATCAGGCTCTCCAGTCGAGTTTTCAGCAAATTGCTTCAATCGCTGCACCACCACGAGAATATTCAGTCTTTTGGCTGGATTTAACTGGCACATTTCCTCCACCAGTTTCCACTGAGCCTTTGTACATTGTGGAGGACACGGGGGTAATTTACCACAAGGAAACTTCCCAGTCACAGCTTGGATAACACACATCCCTAATGAGAAAATATCGGAAGCGAAGGAAGCTTTGCCGCCTTTCAGACACTCTGGAGCCAGCCATTGAATAGCCCCCGTCATTTTCCCTTGGTTTTCTGCGCTTTCCACCGAACTCAAGCCAAAGTCCGTCAGCTTCGCTTTGCCATCGCTCCCAACAAGAATGTTGTCGCATTTCAAGTCTCGATGGACGATTCCTCGAGCATGGAGGTACTCAAGACCTAAAGCTGCTTCGTAGAGCTTCGACCACACTTGATCCGGATGCGTTTCGAGGAACTTATCCAGCGGTCCGAGCTTTGCTTCTTCACAGACGAAAAAGGGACTCCCGATGTGACACCCACCGAAGAGCTTGACGACGTGCGGGTGGTTCAAGCCGAACCAGAGAGAAATCTCGTGCTGGAACATTTGACGGTTGCTATAATCGTTCATTCGCACTCTCTTGACGACGACGTCAGAGTTGAGCCACTTGGCCCTGGACACGTCCCCGAAGCCTCCAGAAGCGAATTCCACCTCACTTTCCAGCTCATACCAGCCGATAAACCACTTCGGCAAGGATTCAACCACTTCGGACCGGAAAGAAACGGTGTCGTACGCCTTCCGGATGATCTCACGCTGGGTTTCCGAGTACTTGGAGCTCTGTAGCTCTTGCTTGAGCAACAGTACCAAGTCTTTCGTGTTCGTTGGGTGGAGGAACGTCAACGTTTTATCCACTTCCGACACGAAGACTTGGACGTTGCGAGTGTTGAGCTCTCCCCAGTGTTCTTCCAACTTACTGTACGCTTCCCGTGGGGCCCCCAAGGCGTTTAACAAGTCAATTGTTCGCTTCCGGAAGAAATCCAGTGACGACTCACCCGCTCGACTGGACGAGAGACGCTGGATGGGGTTCACTTCCGAGCTCTGTCGTTGGACTGCCAGTTGGATATCCTCCAGGACATGAACGGCAGCTTCACAGGCCTGAGCTTGGAGTTTATTTGGATCAGCAGTGAACGTGTAAAGCTCGTCGAGGACATTCATCATTTCGGTGTAAATCTTCACATCGGCACCCTCCACAGCTTCCCGTAGCTTCTCCAGTCTATTCTCAATATCAACCGAAGTGAGAGTTTCTTTGGGACTTTGAGTGAACTCGGAAAGAAAAATATTCAGCCGACCGACAACTGCAGCTATCGAGTACTTTTTGTCTCGAACATCAGTATACAACTGCGTCCACTTCTCTCGAAAGCGATCGTACTGGTCAACGTGTGGTAAACTTATGTCGATCTCCCACATACAATTTCCCAGTGAGTGCACGTCCTCCTCCTTTGACCGAGAGCTTTTTCCAGAGAAAATATTACCCAGCTTGGCCACTCCATCACTGCCCAGCAAGATGTTCGTCAGTCTCAAATCTCCATGGACAATATCCCGTTCGTGTAAATACTGGAGGCCCAGCGCTGCTTCGTACAGGAATCGGACCATCATCTCATGAATCTCTTTTCGTTCCGACCATAAATTTTTCGCTCTAAATTCGGCTAGGGAGCCATTCTCCAAGTGCTCGCACACAAACAACCGGTAGCCTTCGTACACCACGCCGTAAAGCTTCTGGACGTTCGGGTGACGTAGTGCGAACCAGCGCTTTGCTTGGGCAGCGAACGACTCGTTGACACTTAATTCTGACACGTGGAGCTTGATCATAACCGTAGCGTCCAGCCAAGAGCCAACAAAGTCCACTTTCACGTCCTCCATTGAGACGTAGTGGCCAATTTCCACCTCTGTCGCCTGAATGAGGCACTTGAGAGCTTCATTTGGTGCAAGAAACGAGTGTAGTTGCGACCGACTGTCAGATGCCCGAAGTAATTTATCCACTTGCCAATGACCACTTCGTATCGCATAGTCAAGAGCTGTAAATCCGCCCTCACTGGTAAGATTTACGTCAGCTTTTGAGTGCAGAAGACGTTCCACAGTCTGAGCGTTGCCTCAATCAGCAGCCAGAATTAACGGCGTGACTCCTCCTCGTTCTTGAACGTTAACATCAGCCCCATACTTTTCCACTAGAACTGTCACCACCTCCGAGTTTACACTACCAGACGTCGAAGCGCACAGGAAACCCAGCGCAGTTCTCCCCCTTTTGTCTCTCGCGTTCACATCGGCGTCATCATTTTCGACCAAGTAGCTTACCGTCCTCGTATCAGCATTTCCTGAAGCACAGAACTTCATTAACCTTGTAGAAACTGGATCACTTTCCAGCGCAGCACCAGCAGATTCCAGATACAAAACCAATTCCAAGTGCCCTGCAGTGGTAGCTCGCCACAACGGTGTACGTCCGCCCTTATCCGCTTTGGCTACATCTGCGCCGTTTTCCACTAATAACTTCACGATCTCGAGCTTTCCCTTCTTAACTGCGAGAATGAGAGGAGTCGATCCTTGGCTGTCTGCCCGATTCACATCGGCGTAATGCTCCACGAGACCTTTCACGATCTCTACGTGCCCCATACTGGCTGCGAGCATCAGTGCTGTACGGCCAGTTTCGTCCTCTCGGTCAACTTTAACCCCGTGGTTTAGCAAGAACTTCACGACCCCTGCTTGACCCCCATCGACAGCAGCCATCAACGGCGTCTCTCCTACCCCTGCAATGTCGAGCCTCGCACCGTCTTTATAAGCCCTCCATATCCCCTCGGAGTCCCCCGTTCTGCAGGCCCACTCCAGCTCTTGGTCCATGACCAGGTCGCCGTCCTCGCTCTCTTCATCTGACCAGCAATCTCC
This sequence comes from Phytophthora multivora, assembly GCA_001314345.1. Classification (NCBI taxonomy): domain Eukaryota; phylum Oomycota; class Peronosporomycetes; order Peronosporales; family Peronosporaceae; genus Phytophthora; species Phytophthora multivora. The sequence continues at coordinate 31,221 of LGSM01000272.1, forward strand.
GTCGTCATAGCCGTCGCCCCAATACTCATCCATCGCCAACGCTGCAAATCAGGAATTGATTTCTTTCAAAGTCCCGCGTGGAGGGATCATATACTGTATTCCCTCTAAAACTTACCACTAGGATACGCGTCAATTTTATGCTGTAAACAAACTCTCGCACCAAAAGACGAGCGGAAATGCAATTGCAGTCCCTACCATCGCCCCCACTTGTGTTGCTAAGCCGTTCCACTGGTACACACGTCGAGCGAAACTTGTCGAATGCTTGATTTCTAACGTGTTCACGTAAAATACAAGAATGGTAAACTACTGATCCCAGCATACGTATTTCAAAGCATCAATCACCTACCTCCAGTGCGTTTTAGTGTGAGAAATAGCATCGTTTGCGTGTATGAAGAGCCGACAAGATAGGATATGTGTACCAACAGTGCTGAGTACATGCACATCAAGTAAATCGTCAGCATGGAAGAAAAAATGACCAATAGCCGCAACGTACGTAATAAATAGCCGCTTTTGTAGTTGCTTAGAATCGGCTTCGACGTCAGTGAGAAGGATAATAGTAGCAACTGTCAGAGGAAACACACAACGATGAACAACTAGCCACCACATAACATCAATCTCACGCGCTCCGTACCGCTAGAAGGAGCAGTACAGTTGTCATGCTGCGAACGTAGTAAAGGCGCAACCACCTTCACACAAAAACAGTTAGCAAGGAGAATTTCATGACCAGCCACCTCTTCCACTACTCACGTTGTGGCCACACTAGCAAGTGGAGAAAGAGTAAGGGCAGCAATACTAGCAGTCGTCTGGAACCTTGCTGTCTCCGTTTCAACGTCGTTGGCTGGCTGTAGCAACAACAACAACAAAAATCATCAACAAGCAGCAGTACAGACGTAAATCCGCAACATCCAGACTTACCGCGAACTTCTTGTACACATAAGGCATCGTGGACGGCAGCCATCCGAACGAAAAGGCCGCCAGCACAAACTGACAGGCCAGCAACGGCCACACCAGCCCAAACACTTCGGCTTTTGACATGCTCGCCGTCGTTACAGTCGCCGTAGGACTGGGACAACTGCCGCAGGAACTCCTTGTGAGTAAAGAATCCTCTTCTGCATCCCTCTCTCGATCTTCGCTATCTGCTTTCTGTTGCTCCTTCTGAATAGATTGATCTGCAGTCCCCGATTCCTTCACTTGCTGAACCCACGGATGCCACTGCAAGAAGGCGAAGGCCGCCAACGACACACACATCAAAGCCGCTACACAGGTTCTACATTGTTAGTATCGCTCTACTACGTTCTACCAAATTCTACTTACCGCAGATAAGGTAGAAGGCCGTCACGGAGAACCTCCGAACGCCTCCCGGGTCCTGAATGAGACCTAAAACTGCAGCCATCGACCCGCTGAGACCTTCTCCAGTTGCCAACGCACTCGTGAACAGCGGCGGGTAGCTGGCTACGTAAGGGTAGAACACTACGCTTGAGGTAGTGCTCACCATGCCTCCAAAATGGGTGAGAATCAACATGGCTACACTATGGCCGGAAACAGTATAACTCCATAGTAGACTCAAGAGTACGGCCACAACCAAGCCTTGAAGCAGAATCCACCAGATGACGCTGGCCTGGCTCGGCCGAGCTTTCAGGAACATGTAGAGCAGCGGGTAGACGTTTGCCGACTCCAGAGCCACGACGCTATAGGCGTAGATGGCGTAGTGCTCCGGTAGTTCGTGCAGGAAGGCGCCCAGTTCCACATACGTTGCGTTCGTCAGCAGCCAGGAGGCCAATCCCAGGCCAACGAAGGCCGCGAATGTAGCCAACTGTTGGCTGTGAAGCTCTACATGGGGCCGGGGCTGGACGACACCGGCTGGGACCTCCTTGAGCGGTTGCTGCTCGACCTCCAGGCCGGAGTCCATTGCCATCATGGTAATTTATCCAGTTTTTGCGTGTCATTTCCACTAAGTACGATCAAAGTGTTGATGTTGCGACCATCACTCTTTCCCCTTGTTTTTACATTAAACTTCAACACTTACAAGTACACGGAGGACAACATGGCGCTGGACGAAGGACGAGGCGCTTGGCTGTCATCCAACGGACTGGGACTAGGGACGAACTGGTGGACGTTGTTACTGCTTGTCACTCCATGCACCACCGTCTCCCCCCAATGCTGCGCTGTCAAGTGCGTTAACACGAGATGATCCGCTACATTCACGACACTCGCCACTCTGGAGAGAATCACATCACACACCAGCAGCAAAGACATCGTAGCAGGTGCAAGACTCGACGCTCCATCCCCCACAATAAAAGACCACAGAGTACGAGCCATTGCAAGCGTCAAACGGGTACTCCCTCCACAAAACGAGCTAAGTAGAGACAAGAGCCCAATAGAGAAATAGTCCCCAGTGCTTAACACGATCTCGTCGGACGACGAAGTCTCCAATAGCCAAAACAGCAGCAGTGGCAGGTACAACGCACGAGCGTTTCGAGCAAGAGAGGCTGTCACTGCAGTGGTTAACTGGGCAGCAGAACGGGTAACTGTTTGTACCCGAGAGAAGCACTGCATCGTCACTGGAGCCGAGAGAGCGACGTTGTTGGTCGTGAACGTGAAGAGAAACGTTGGAGCAAACGCTCTGGCCGTTGTAAGCAGAGGCAGGCGCCTTCGACTGCTTGAAAACTGCTTCAACACCATCGGAAGCACCAGTACAGCATGCAGAACGACTACAATCAACACACCAACGATCAGAGACGCCATTGGAGACGTCAAAGACCGCCACTCTCGATGGTGAGCCACAATGTTCCCTAGCATAAGCGAGAAGAACCCTCCTGGGGCCAGAAACCTTTCCATTGAAGGTATCAGCCACTCCAGTGCCAGTTGTAGCTCCATCACGACTCCAACGATATAATGGCGAGACTGGTGTGGATCTGGAGCGTTGCTTCTTGCCGTCTCGAACATCGCAGCTTGGGCATCACGTCGTAAGCTCAGGATCCGTTTTCCACACACGAAGCCTAAGAGAAGAGCGACTGCAATCACCCCACCCAACGTAGCCATTTCGTCAGCTTCCGGGTGAGCGAACGGAGCCAGGATGTTCTCTGGTGTGAGCTCGGAAAGTAGCGAAAGCGTCATATTCGTCTCGGAGCCCAGGGCCTTCGGGTAGTATGGATTGGATGGAGGTGTAGCTAACACTTCAGTAACTTCTTGCAGTGCGAACGCAGCGGGGCCGCTGTCTGTGATGCCAGTGGAGTTAGTGGTGACTTCTTGGTACAGAGGAAGAGTCAAGGAAGAGTTTGAGCACGCGAAGACATCGTGGCCAAGATCCTGTAAATACTCCTTCTCCCCGGTGCACAAGAGCCCTACAGCACCACGAGGCAAAGGAGTCGCACCAATAGCATCCGAAAGCTTTGCTCCTTTCGTACTGGCTGTGCTGCTCTGCCCACGGAACCACCCAAAGTGGTGCGTGAGCCACAAGGCCAGGACCCCTTCCAGAACAGCTAGCAGAGCCAGGAGTAGAGCGTATCCGACCGATCGGAAACTGATCACCAGTTCTGTTTTATCTGCACAACCCACGAGATCTGAGAGACCAGTGACGACGTAGCAGAAGAGAAGGAGCGTCGTCACAGCACTCCAAGCACGTAGGAACAAGTGGCCAGGCAGTAATAACCAGCGGACTCCCGCAGCAAAAAGCAGCTCTCCGTTGCTCTCTAGGCGTTCATGGACTTCATCCGCTGGCAAGTTGAACGCGGAGGAATCAAAAATCACAATCCGCACGAGAATGGCTCCAATAGACAGCCCGACCACTGCACAAGTAGCCACGATGAGCCATTGACGGACCCACGCTTCATCACTTTCAACCTCAATCTTCCTCCGCTGCCCCAGAGGGTTGTTCAGACCTGGGACTTTAAATGGCGCTTGATAAAATCCATTGTGGTCGTAAGCCCTGGGTAGAGAAGCAGGAGCTGTGCACTGGGACTGAGGAGAAGTCACTCCAGGATCATTCAGCTGGGGGCTTCTACCAGGTAAGAATCGCCGTAAAGTACTCGCTAATGAGGTTGACAAACTCTGCACTCGGTCGGCAAATGTGGGTCTCTGTGCGTAGGAAACGCCGGAGATATCGAAGTGGTCCACTCCCGAGCGCTTTAACCCGTTCAATCCGCTCTCGGCTTTCCAGTGGAATCCACTGGCTGTTCCAGCAAACGCCACAGGAGATTTCCCTGGGCCTCCGCTACCATTAAATCCGTTTGGTGTTGCCAGAGACGTCACGAAAGGAGACGCGGAGAAAACAGGAGACTCGGGTGCTGACAGTCGTGGTAGTGTCGGAGTCAGCGACGCGTTCTCAGCTCGTCGTGCAAAGGATCTGCCTCCACTTGCAGCTTTTGGCGTCTTCTTGGCGAGAACCTTCGGTCGTTGGCAGTCTCCTTGCGGGCTGATGACGTAGTTCGGAGCCATTGGCACGACATCCGACGGGATTGACCGAGTGGCAGTCGTTCCTGTACTTGTTGTCCCCGCTGTCATCCCCATCCTGCTTTGTTTCGCCGAATCTTCACGTCGAACAGGCAAAGGAACGTCCTGTTCCAAGTGCCACCCAGGCTTCGTCCCTCCATTGCGTAAATTCTTCAGATCGATGATCTTGGCTTTGTTATCGGCGAAGTCGAAGTGAGGAGGCTGCTGCTGAACGTCATCTACCAACTGAATGACTGTAGTGCGGGCTCGAGTCTTCCGATTCGTCCAGCGATGGACTTCTCGCTCGTCGATGTCGTCCACGCTCTTCTGGTACGTCTTTTGGAAGAATTCCTCCACTTTCTGCCGGGACTCACGCTGCATCATGCGACTGTCACTGATCGAACGCTCCAATTTGACACCTAGCAGCTCGAACTTCACTGCATCCTTGTTTTCTTCTGTTTTAGCATCCGATGGAGTGGTGCGTGAGGCTTCGAGACTGTTAACTGAGCCTCGATAGACGCCAGTGAAGTCTAAACGATCTGCTGTCCCCGTTGAAGAAGCCACAGAAGACCGAGTCATGTTCGACATGGCTATAGGAGAAGCAGAAAGGGACGGAGACCCGGCACTTCCCTTGGACAAGAGCGTGGACGAGAGCGAGCCTCGACCTCGATTCATCACGCTAATCTTCAGTGGGGGAGCCAGAACCGGCAGAGCTCCCAGAGCAACGTCACCCGCTTCTGTTTCTTCCGACCGAGTGTTCGTTCGAGCATCTCGAGTCTTAATAGCAGCAAGAAGCGCTGCGGACGAGAAGGTTGCAGCTCCAGTCGAGTGGGACGACGGCTTGACGGGTTTAACGTCATTACGAGGGACAGCGAGTGATCTGTACAAGACCTGAGCCTCCTGGCTTGAAGGAGGAGGTTTGGCAGCATTAAAAGAGGCGAACGGGAGCTCATCACTTGCAGCCGAAGCTTGAGACACTGCGGACGACGCCAAAGAGCTCCCCAAGCTCGTGCCATTCGCACTGCTAGAGTCCTCGTCTTGGTACAAGCCCTCACGGTCCACCAGCCTACTGAAGCTTCGGTCTAACCCCGCTGTAGCCTCTACCAAGTCGCTATAGCTGTGGTCTAGAGACCGAGACTGTGCATTTGACTGAACGTCCTGCGAGATGATGTCGCTGCTGCGTCTTTCGTTCTCGTCTCGCCCATCGTCGCCTAAGATGGCCACATTCGCGAACGAATCGTCTCCGGACGCTCTGGAGTCCAGAGACAGCGAACTGACCGAGGAGAAGCTCTGCTGGGCGTCGTCCACGAAGAAGTTCGCTTGACTGTGGAAGGATGCGAAGCTAGACGAGTTCGACGCCGCAGAAGCTCGCTCTTGGAACGTACTGAGGCGAGGGCGTTGCTCGCTTTCTGCTGCGGACGTTCGTGGCGATGGGTGACTGGCTAACGGCCCCAGCTCCTCGTCAAAGGCGTGTTTGCTTTCTCGGAAGTCGAGGGACGAAACTCGCCATGACTCACGCGTGGCTGTCAGTCGACGCTGCGAAGCGAAGTCTTGAGCTGAACCCGCCGAAGCAGCGCTGGACTGTCGAGACAGAGAAGGTATTGCCGTCGTGGTCGTCTTTGGAGGAAGTTCGACCTCTTCTTCTGGCTCTGGAGTGTCAAGCGTTGGCGGTGTGAGCTCACAGAGGCTGTTGTCTTCCACTGCTTCTTCATTCAATCGGAACGAGGAATCAACAGCTTCAAAGTTGAAGGCAACAGCGTCACTGGATCGAATGAAGCTCGAAGCCGTCGGACTCAAGAATGATGGCTCATGCTCGTCGCTGACACGCGGTGACTCCTTACCAGTACTCAGAGCCTTGCTTTCCTCTTGCAGCTCCGTCCCGACGACACCTTTGACATCGTCATCTGAGCCTGGCAGAGTTACACGATACATGAAGCTGTTCCCTTCTTCCGTTGCTGTACTCGCTGGCTGAGTGTAGCCGAACACAACCTCAGGAACGTCTTCGTCCAATGTCGGACGATACACGAAACTACTGTCCCCAGTTGCTGAACTACCGATAGCCTCATTGCTGATAGCCTCACTGTCGTCTGGTACGGATGGCTGGGAGATGGCAACGACGGCTGTGCTTTGTTCCTCCTTCTCGCTGTCAGGAAGAGCTTGGCTGCTGTCACCCTCTGGTTGTGCTCGATCTTTCACTTCCTTGTCGCTATCATTGGCTTGAAGACTTGGACGATACGCGAAGCTGACATCGACGAAGCTGTTCGCATTGACCTGCGTCTTGCTCGGAATTTCTTCGTCGTCCGGTAGACTTGGTCGATACACAAAGCTGCTGTTATTGTCTGTGAAGCTGTCGCCTCCCCCGGTAAAGCTGTGTTCGTCCGAGAAGCTAGGCCTGGGCTCATCGAAGAAACTGTCGCCCTCGTCGTCAAAACTTGGTGGTCTGGACGCCAAACTCTCCTTCTGGACTGCAACAGGTTCGACGAAGCTATCGCCTGAAAAGCTGTTGACGTCACTGAAACTAGGGTCTACGTGCTCCTCAGTCTCTTCGTCTACGCTCTCTCGAGGGTCTGCGTGCTCCTCAGTCTCTTCGTCTTCGCTCTCTCGAGGTTCTGCTGCTGACTCTCTTCTCTTCGCTTCCTCCACCAGCTTCTTTGGCCCATTGAACTCATCGTCGAACGCTCCAGGCCTGGCCAGCGTCAGTCGGAAACTGTTCCCAGAACCGCTTCCTTTGCTCTCATCATCCAGTTTCATCTCCACGAACATTTGATCATCCGCCTGCTGCTGCATTCTCAGAAGCTTCCGAGTATCCGCGTCGTCTTCGTCCTCTTCTTCGCTGCTGTTGCTGCCGTCCGACAGGAAATCCGCAAAGGCGCTTCCTGTCTCCCGCACACTCGTCTTCCTCTTAGGCTCGGTAGCTTCTGCACTACTCGGCCTCGTATCCTCCAACTGGTCCTCTATTTGACTACACGTAGCTCTTTCGACCATCGAGACGAGATCCATGACGTCCTCCACTGTGACATATTCCCTAACGTCTTCAATCTGGGGCTTTAGTGCCTCCGGGTCCACCAACTTGGCAGGTCCAGCTACTTCATAGTCTTCCGGTTGCTTCATCGTCAGTCGGAACTGTCTGTTGTCGCTCGAGTCCTTCAGCTTGAATGGGACGTCACTGTACATGCTGTCGTCAGCCTGTTGCTGCATTCGCAGTAGCGCTCTTGAATCGGCATCGTCCGCATCCTCGTCGCTGCTGCCGTCCGATAGGAAGTCAGCGAAGGCGCCTTCAGTCTCTCTCGTGGCCACAGCGCAAGACTCGCGACTTATAGTGCGTCGAGGCTGAGGAGCTGCAGCCTCCGCCATGGCAAAGAGAGAAGTAGAACGGAGCCCTGAGCCGCGTCATGTGGGCCGTGAACCGACTGTAAAGGAGGCGTGGGAGCAGGTAAAGTGTTCTGGTCGGGAGTGGCATCTGGCGGGTGACGCCTTCGGCTCGACGATAAAAACCAACTGGCACAAGTGTATGGAAATGAACGGAGAGGTCTATTAATATTCTTTGCATGAAGGTGGTGGGGTCCATCAGATCTGGTGAGAAGAATTGTCGCCACAGGATTGGAGTCCTCGGTCGAAAGATGGTGTTGTTTGATAATCTTCACGTGGACCACCAAGGGAGAGACAGAACTATATACCAGGAACAACTCTATAGGCTATAGACAAGGTATACACTATCGTGCGCACTGCGCTGCTAGAAGGAAAGTGAAGAGAGAAAACGAGGAGGAAGTCTCCTTTCCTTTTCTCCACCATTCATATGAAAATGTCGCGCATGGTGTGGTCACGCGAGATTCAGAATCAGAAATGTTGCGCGTAGTGTGGTAGACAAAAGTACTGATATAGCAACAACAACAAAGAATATTTTTAGCAGAATTGGTTGTTGGTGTGTTGATGCAAGTATTGCTCAACTGAGTGGTTTTCTATCAAGTCAAAACAAATTCCAGAATCTTGCTGATGAAGTCAAGCGTTGCTACACAAAATAGTTAAGACTCCCAGAAGACGTATATCCTCTACAAGCAGTGCGATTTACCAATTCAGCCTAGTACAACTACTGTAGTTGTACTTCAGTAGTAGGGAAGTTCCTAGCTGCTGCGTATCCGGAATATACCCCCATTTCCGTAATGCTCTAGCGGGAATCCAAGAATCATAATGGAAAGCATGATAAACTTGCCCTGGACAAGTACTCGCTGTGACTGCAAGACAAAGGCGAGCTGAGATAACCCAGACACACCAACCAAGCGCTGAATCAGCATTAAATATACAGCCAAGAAGACGATTTCAATGCCACAGAGGATGAACAAGTGGCTGGCAGAGCTCACAACAGCGTCAAGCGACGTCATGGATCTCATCGTTGCAAAGTACTGGCGGTTTGGAAGACTGTAGACTGCTGTCAAGTAAATTCCTGCAGCACCAAAAGTCAGCTCCCACTCCGAACTTAAAAAGCTCAACTGGCTCACCGTAAAATGACAGCACGAAGATCGTCATATACGACCGAAGCAAAATGATCTCAGTCTGATGTAATGTCGACGTCACACAGACGGCAAAAGCTGCACCTGGACGAGTGCTACCACCCAATGAATTGCATGCGCGACTTGACCGCAAGCGTTTTTCCTTCGCTGGCGAGGAACACGTAGTCATGTCAGGCCCAGAAAGAAGTTGATCGAATGTCTGGGCAGTAGCCGGGCTTACTCCGTTTGTTCTGAGACGTCTGCTACTTGTGCTCTGTTCATTCGCACTTACAGAGGCTCTGCGAGTCAGCAAGACGCGATGCTTATTTACAAACGCGACATCCTGGTATTTCGGATATTCCGAAAAGAATCGGGATGGTTTCTTTCGATGCAGGTACTCAGATACTTGGTCTGTTTGAGCGATAGCCAACGTAGTGGAAATGATATCGCGTGGCGAAATAGTCGAGGATTCGCTAATTCGTCCCTCTGCTGTGCGAATCTGACGACCATCTTGCAGAATTCCTCGACAGTTAAGCAGCATGAGGATCGAATTAACTGCCACTACGGCGCCTAACATCTCCAACGACTTGGCGTTTTGCAGACACATCGCCGTAAAGAGGACGTGGTAAAAGTGTCCAATCGTACACGTTACTGTCCCCACTACATCCAAATCATCTTTTGCCACCAGCCAAAGTAGGTACCGCACGAAGAGCTTGATAACTGGAAGAAACAGAGAAGCCCACATCTGCTCACTCGGCTTCAACGCCATAAAGAAGGCAGTGAAGATCGGGTAAACTACAATAGGAGCCACGACCATCGCAAGCCACTGGTCGATTTTCTCGAGGCGGGGCTTGATTTCAAGGTTATGAAGAATCCGCATCTCAATTAACCTCCCGATAACCCCCATGGGAATTATCGGTGCAAACTGCGACGTCGGAACTGGGAATTTCCCGGTAAGAACGATAAGAACAGCAATAGTTCCCGTCGAAATCGTCCCTAGCAGGAGACCAAAGCCGAGCGAAAGTTTCCATGACTGGATTGGCAGTTGAGCGATGCAGTCTGGTTTAATGAAGAAGGGGACGGAAGTCACGATCGATGCAGTTAAGAAGTTCCGCAGTAAAAACGGAATCGGTCCGTGGAGACCCGTTCCTGGATCCGATAGAGGAATACTTTCAACCAGAAGATTGGCAATTATACACGGAATTGGAGTTGATAGCAGGATCGTTGCCACCTGCCAAGAAGTAATTCGCTGTCGGAACTGATCAAACGCGTCCAGTTTGGAGATCGTGTAGTCGCCCGGTAGTCGACCACTGAAATGTCGAGCCCATTGAGTAAAAGCCTTACAAACCTGCGGAATTATGCGCGTTGGACGCTGTGCAGATGCAGTATCAGCAGAGGTCGGCGCTACAGCAGCCATTTGCCGCACTGCGACCTAAAAACAGAGATGGCAGCAGACCCAACTGCAACAGACTTAGCTCAGTAAGCGTGCCATGGAACAATTGGAGCTCAGTTCCAAGCTGGGTTCATCAACCTTCTCCAGCCTTCTCCTGTCAATTATAGTACTAAAGAGTAGGGTGGTCCGTTGGAGCGAGCGAGCTCTTCCCACTTTTGGTTTTACCAAGGTACACTCAGAAGGCGACTTCTGTATCGAGTTCGAAGACCAAGCAGCCAGCACTGTCCCAGGCAGTGCTGGTGCGCTGCCGTCTGCGGCGGCGTATCCGACTACGTCTCGGAAGGCGACGCGAGTCGTCAACGACATAACCAAGAGGCTGACCAGCTGGCTGTCGACCCACTACTACAGCGTCTTTCTGCTGGCGTTCCAGACGTCGGAGAAGGTGCAAAGGCGCT
>LGSM01000273.1:0-41983 GCA_001314345.1 Phytophthora multivora
CCCCTCCGTTAGTCGGTGTCTGGGCGCCAGTGGTATCGAGATCTACCTTAACCAGATTTTGGCAGATCCCGCTACACCACATCTACACACTGGGACGTAAATTTCAGCGACGTGTGGGCGGCACTTTTACGAGAAGGCTGGACTTCGAAGCGACCTCGTGGGCGTAGTTTAGATTCCCGATTCAAGTACGTTCTACCAGAGGGGCGGGCCAACGGCCAGGAGGGTACACAGTATTTTTGGGGGGAACAAGTTGTGCTGCAATACGTTCGAGCTAGGTATTCCTTCACTCCTGATGATAGCGGTGGTTATTCGGTCATTTCTGAGGATAAAAGCGACGGCCTCGGTGAAGACGACGGGGTCGATGAGTACTATGCGGTGGCTAATAGTGGGGCGGCGTGTGATGTAGGTGGAAGGCGTGTTCGAGAAGCGTCTGGCGGTCCTGTCGGCGGTGGCGCTGCCCTCGGTGAGCGGCGGCGAGGCGGATGAGCGGATAAAGTTGATAATGATGTTTATTATAAAAAGGCAAAGGCTGTGATGTTCCATCAAGAGGTGTTGTTGAGTGTGGTTCTTGCGTTGGGAACGGTGTTCGAGTCCGTTTGTCTTTTGGGTTGGTCGAAGTTCTCGAATTGGAAGTTGTGCTCGTGAGGGTCGTGCAACTGGAAGTAGAATTGACCGTGGCGCTCAAGGTGGTCGTGGAACGGGAAGTAAAATCGCTACACGCAGAGGACGTGGTGCATGTGGTGGTCGTGGAAGTGAAATTGCGACACGGGGAGGCCGTGGCGCCCCAAGAGGTCGTTGCTCTCGTGGCGACGGTGCTGATTCGGTTCACCGTACCGACAGTGATGCAAGTGTTGTTAGTAGTTGCGATGCGGTTGGCCACGACCATCGGGTTATTGCAGCTGTGGATGTTGACGATGTGGCTACAGCTGTGTCTATCGAGGGAACGTCGATCAGTGTCGAAGTTGGCAGTGGAGCTATGGCTCAGGAGCCGCTGTCATTGCGTGCTCCTACCCAAACTAGCACCCCACCGCCTCGTGCGTCTCAAACAACACCAAGAACCACACCAACTTTGCTGCAAGATGTGTACATGATAAACTTGTCGCATTCACACCTGACAAAGAACCCTGGATGAAAGCTAAGGCGTACCGACCAATTGGGACATCCTACATTATTGGACGCGTTTTCCGCTCCGTGAAGAAGGGCAAGAACGCCACACTTTTCCAGATTCGTTGGCTGGATACCCAATTTCAAAGTAACTTGGAGACTGTGAACGTTGGTGTTGTGTGGCATGGGATTCAGAACTAATCCGCACTTACCCGCGTGAAAAAAACCAATTAGCGAGTGCTAGTGGAGCCCGATCCTACAGAAGACATTGATATCGATTCAGACACCTCCGAACTGGAGGAAGATCATTTCGAGGCCTTTGATCGTGGGAGCGTTCTCCCGTCCAGTCTTGTGGAGGTAGAGGCGATCAAAAACATGCGCTTTGTACCAAGAGAAGAAGTTGATGCACCTTCCTACCTGTACACACACGCTGACGGCACAACAAAGTCCTATGTGCGACCTGCGTTCAAACATATATTCGGGCACTCAGCCAGCTCGAGCTTCTTCGCCTACATTCCCGTGTACTTTTGGCGCCAGGCACTGCACGAGACAAACAAGTACGCCGTCGTGAATAGTATTCGCACAGGAAAACCTTTCACCATCGAAGTGCTGATGACTTTCCTGGGAATCAAATTCTTCATGGCCATGAACGTCAAGGGGGAATACGTAAACTATTGGGGTACTCAAGCTGAAGACCTCATCTTTGGTGGGTCAACTACATCGTTAGACTCGGGCATGTCTCTGTATCGCTTTAAGCTCCTACGGCGCTATTTGAGCTTCAATGCCGCGCCAACAACATTTGAAAAAGACGCTGCAGCCCGTATTCGGCCGCTATTAAACCTGCTGAAGGTCACGGGGGGACAATATGCCCATGTTGGACGGAATGTCGCTGTGGATGAAGTCAGTGTAGCTTGTCGATCGCGACAAGGCCGGCATATGATTGTGTACAATCCTTCCAAACCTACTGGAAAGTATCATTTTCGGCTGCACATGGTGGGTTGCTCTTCAACGTGGATTGCGCTGAACTACAAAATACATTGCAATCGGAGTGGCATTTTTGACCGGCTGGATGGAGTGGTGGGTCTAAATGAAGCCCAGCGTTTGAGGGAGGAGTTAGATGACGTCTCGAAAATCAGGCAGCACGTCCTTGAAGTAACACGGCCTCTCTTTGGGACAAATCGAATCGTGAACATGGACAATTACTATACATTGGTGCAATTTCTGCAAGAGCTATGACTGAAAGGGCTCTATGGGAGAGGTACCATTCGTGCTAATAGCAAGCATTTTCCTGCTCATACTATCCTTCCCAAAGATGGCTGTGCCCGCGGAGACTATCATCAGGCGGTGGAATGGGATCATACCATGCTAGCCGCTTCTTGGTGTGATGGAAATGTGGTCGATATGGTCTCTAACGCTGACTCGACGGAGGTTGCCACCGTCCCGCGTCTGATTGGCATTGAAAAGAAGGACTTTCCTGCTCCGGTGTGCGTTGCTCAATACAAAGCCAACATGCAAGGCGTTAACAGACTTGATCAAATTAGAGGGCGGTTCTCTACTTCTGACGGGCATTCTTACAAGAGATGGCACAAAAAGTTGGCTTTAACACTAATAGATGTTGCATGGTCGAACACGTATCTTACCCGCCGGCTGATTAGACCCGACGTCTTGTCTGGCCGAGACACGCATCGAAAGTTTATGATGGATCGCGTTGGAGAGCTGTTGAATGGACAATGAAAAAATACTACAAGTGGAGGGCAAATGCTATACAATGGGGATTCTGTTGGTGAAGAAGATGCAGCTATGCTTGGCACGTCACCTGCTCATCATGATACGAATACCACTGGGATAGCGGTTACGTGTACGTCTGTTTCGTCGAGGCAAATTCATGCTAACAAACAAAGGAAGCGCCGACGCTGTATTGTTTGCAGATGGGAAGTTAGATACCCAACCGAGGTCACGACGTATGCTTGTGTCAAGAACTACATGATGTACCTGCCAAGCCGGGGAAGTGCCCAAACACGACGACTACGTGCTGGGACAAATTCCATCAATTTTACCTGAAACAGAACTTGTTCACCGAGAAAGGTATTATTAGACGTCACTCAAAGCTTGCCATGTTGAAAGCAGCGACAGAAGATAAAGCGTCTCGACCACCAGCAGTACGCCAGATTGAAATATAGTTGGAATTTTGTGCCTGTACAGATATTTCGTTTACAGCTGGTGTACAGATGTATACCTGCATTATACTTATGGTCACTAAAGCAGATGTATGCAGGTGTATACCTGCCTTTTACTTAAGTTCACTATATTATGCAGATGTATACCTGTATCTTACTTGAGTTTACTATAGAAAATTGTTCAGGTGTGTAGGGTTCAGTATAGTTTCTAATGCAGGCGCATACCTGCATACTACTTAAGTTTACTATAGGTTTAGAAGCAGGGTTCTACCTGCATATAACTTAATTATGGTAAATAAATAAAATTTGTCTTGTAGCTATTCTGCTTTTTCAAAGTAAAAAATTACTTGGTATTGCTGTAATACAGGCACGCCTAAAATGAACCGAATCAGAACTGTGGTTCTGATAATTTATCAGAACCCATCAGAATCAGAAACTTTATTCAGGATCGAAATCCCTCTCATTTATGTTTATGAACCTTAACTTAAACGAAGAATTAGCTTTGGTAACTGTCAATGTTCACTTTCCTTACTTCTACGCCGTTCCCCGTCTTCGCTAGAAAGAGATGTAACTTGCCAGCATCGACATCCTTCAAGTCGTTCGGTTTTTTCGCCTGTATCGTATCTTTTAACTCTCCCACGGAATTGTCCGCGTTGACGTCCACAGGGAACGCGCTCCCTTGCGCACCAACAATTGCACAGAACAGCGTCTGCATCTCTTCGTTGGCGGTGGATTGTGGAATGAAGACTAGGGAGAGAATTCGCTATCGTACCTAAGCGGTAATTGAGATGTGTCACTCATTCGTGTTGCAGACTTCTTCAATTACCTGTCCAAAGTGATATGTTCATTCTATTCAGGGTATGAATTTTGAGAAGTACGCACAAGTCCGTGGATCACTTGAAGCACGCAATACAGGCAAACAAACCGAAGGACTTGAAGAATGTCGATGCCGACAAACTGCAGCTAAAGACGGGGGACGGCGCGTGGCTGAAGTCAAAGGGTCCTCTCGTGCGCCAAATGCGGAAGGGAGAGATCCCCCAGGACGTAGCGAATCTCTACATGAAGGAAGAGTCTTGGCATTGGGAAGTCCGTGTTTGGTGTGTTTTTGATGCTACTGTTCATGTCGGAACACAAGAATGTGGCCTACCGGCCTCTTCATAAAGGTGTGAATCTGTATTACTTCACTTGGAACGCTGTCGAGTACCGCTACGAGGCATCTTTGGAACCACTCTCGGAAAATCGATACGAGGGGTTATTTGATGGCGATGAATCTGGTGGGGACTGGGCAGACAATGAGTTTTTTGTGCATTCCTACCTGTTCCCCAGTCCACGCACAAAAAACTACAACGAGTTTGTGAAGGAAAGGTGCGCTAAGATCTACATGAATCCATGGACCACGCGTGAGTGTAAACTGTATGCGGACAAAGTGGAGTTGGATGACCAAAGCGAGTGGTTTATGAGATACAACCTCGTCGGGGGCAAGCCACGATTGCTGTTTTCGGAGTCACTAGATCTGGAAACTTTGATGAACCAGGTGAGAACCGCCATTTCTCTAACGTTTATCGACCTGGAGGCTGTGATCAAAAGTGTCCAGGCAGGCAGTCACTACGACCCGATAAAAAACATTCTATTCGAGCTGTTTCGCGACGTGGTTAACCCCGCAGGATACTTTATCCAGTTTGCATCTGGAACCATCGACTGTATGCTCAGTGCTGCTTTTGATACTGCGTCGATGGATGAGATCAAAAGAAACTTAATGACTTCAAACGCGAATGCGCAAGCGTGGAGAGGACACGTCTGCGAGAGACTTCTTCTGGAAAACGCTGCCATCAGCAAAATGTGGGTGCGAGCACTCGAAGGGGAAGGGACACCAGCGGGCTCCATTCAATCACTGGGCCCGTACAATGCAAAATCTACGATCATTCAAGGGGCGTCGGAGATTTTTGCTGACGAAATGTTGTATCGGCCCATTTCGAAGACCTTTCCTTCAATCGATGGTGTTCTCGTTGTACCAAATGAGAGTCGTGTTATTTACCTTCAGACGACTGTGAGCTTAAGGCACTCCATTCAGCACCAGGCTCTCAAAGATGTCATCGAGACTTTGGTGGGCAAAAGATTTGCAGAGTATACGCACATCTTTCTCTTCCTGGTCGAGGCTGATACTTACGACCAATTCCAAAAACAGCGGTTCAAAAATAAGGACATGGCAGACCGCAAACTAGATGCTAGTTTCGGGGTGGTGGTGACGCAGTATGTTGGCAAAATCGACAAGACGAAGAAGAAGGGGACTGACGGTGAGGCTCAAGAAACCAATTGAATGTCGACGTCCCGTAGTAATACCCAATATTTTCTGCCTTCGTTCAACCTGCAGGGCAGAGTGGGGAGTGATGTTTGTAATACTACGTAGTACATCTTTTTGCCTTGTATATGCAGCCACCCGAAGCCGTGTCGATGGTGATGCACCTCACCTTAAAACTTCCTACAGTACAAGAATCGTAAAACTCTGGCGAAAAATGCCTCTCTTTTTTGCCTAGACGGGTACGCTAACCACTCTCCGTAAATACAAATTTGAAGTTTAAACGTTTTCCTAAAAAAATTGGAAATGTGGGGTAAAATTGAATAAATGCCGCCGGATGTTCATCATAAAATCACTGGCAGCAATGACAGTGCCATCGCCTTTGCTGACGTTCAAGGGTCATCGTGATTCGGTGAACACTCTGCTATGCGAGGACGACATTCATCCGAATGCACTTGCATCGGGCAGTGATGATGGCACCTGCCGGTTGTGGGACGCGCGCACCACGCGGGTGACTAAGTGCCTGAACATCAAGAAGGTGCTGGGCCCGGAGGACGAGAGTGCCGTAAACTCGCTGGCTTTCGGCAAGACTACGGCAGGCGCGGAAAGTGCTTATATTTACGTGGCAGCAGGCAACAAGGTGCTGACGTTCGACTTGAGGAAGCTAGCGTTGATTGTGGATTGCGTGGACCGTCCGATGTTCCAGCAGAACGAGGATGAGATCAACGTGCTCTCACGACACCAGGGCAAGCACGGCAAGTTCCTGTCTGCGCCGGATGACACGGGTGATATCTGTGTGTATGACCTGGAGAACCACCGCCTGTTTAAGACGTTGCGCGGCCAGCACACCAACATTTGCAGCGTCGCACCCTTCCGCCCGAACGCTCCATGGGACCTGGTGTCTGGAGGAATGGACGGCTTGCTGCACTTCTGGGATTTTTCTCGTGGGCGCGTCAAGTTTAGCATCGATCTCAATACTGGGTTAAACGGATTGGGGGGGAGTGCTGGGGGGAATGGTGCCCAGCAAATGTTCAATCCGCCGTTAGTGCACTCACTAGCATTCGCGTCAAATGGTAAGTCCTTTGCGGCTGGTCTAGGTGACGCTAGTGTCGCTGTTGTTGATTTCAGCTCGAAGCAGATCGTTCGGCGGCTAAAGCACCATGGAGCTACGGTATCGCAAGTTCACTTCCCTGCGTTTCGTCCCGAGGACAGGCTACTGTCAACCGCTAACGACGCGAAGGTGTGTGTATGGGACTACAAGGCAGCTATGTCCCTTGACGCGCCAGATGAAGATAATGATATCGATCCGACCCGACCTAATCCGTTTGTGGTCTCGGAGTTTTCACTGGGTGACAGTCCCAATGCTATCACCACCACAAGCCAGCATAGCTTGGTTATTGTAGCAGACGTGTCCAAGGTAATCGCAGCGTACTCGCTTGCTTAAGCCCACTAGTGCTAACTGGAGTCGTTGTCGACAACTTATTGTGAGCCTACTTGCATATGTATTGTGAATTCCTGGATATGGATGTCTAGATTTGTTTCTGCGACCCCAACGCCCAGCAGCGAGATCTGTCGCTGAGACGGTCTCGTACGCAGCACTGCGGTCCGATAATACATGTACTGTAGGCGATAGGTAGGCTGGCAAATAGAGAAACAAGAATGCACAGGTGCTTTCAAGAAGGTTTACTCGTTCACTTTCACGAAATTGTACTGGGTCCGATTTGTCAAGACGAAAGTGTCTTGCGGCAACAGTCTCTACAAGTCTTTTCGGGTCGGACGTGAGTATTGAAATCTGCACTTCTAGCGCCTACATAAAGTCATCGTAGTCGTCATACGTGTCTTCGTATCCAGCGTACCCTTTCCCGCCAGCGCCACCGTTCCCGACGTTGCGCTCCACGTTCGCATAGCCCTGCTTGCCTGCCTGCTTCTTCTTCTTGCCCTTCGGCTTCGCAGCCGCAATCTTCTCGTTCTTAATGACATTGACAATGGTTGTGATCTCCTTCATGTCGTCAGCCGTCAGGTTCACTGACGCCTTGGTGAGAATCACCTTCAAGCACTCAAGCGCGTACTTGGAGTTAGACGTGATCAACCTTGACGAAACCACATCGCCTAGGTGCTCGTGGTCGGCAAGTGACAGCAGGCGCATGCTAGAAATGGCGGCATCAGCCTCATCAGCCGCGCCGGCCGCGGGCTTTGGCGGAGCGCCGGCAAAGGCGTCGATAGCCATCTCGAAGTCCGCCTCCTCAATAGAAGCCTTTTCACGGGCACGGCGCTGGTCGTCGGTTTCGTCCGCCTGGGCAGCAAGCCGTGCCTTAGTAAGGGCGATCTCCATCTTCTGTTTCTCTTCGATTTCCTTGAGTTTCATCTTCTTCAACTGCTTCGGCTTGAGCGGGCCCTTGGGGGCAGCTGGCTCAGGCTTAGCAGCGACAGGCTGCTCGTCTTCTTCCTCCTCGTCTTCCCAGCTAGCAGCAACCTTCTGCGTCTCCGTTAGTGTCGGCACCTCAAACTCGTCATCATCTAAGGTGCAGATAAGTGGGTAAAGAAATTGTAAGAGAACCGAAATGCGTTAAGATAACTCAAAACCGAGCAAAAGCTGCAGTGCTAGCTGGAGACAATAGTAACCCATGTGGAGGTCAGTGGAACGTACCCCAGGAGTCCATCTTGGCAGGCAAAGCAGTCGACGTGCGAGTTAGCTGGCGTTTCCTGTTCTTCTCTCCCCGCCATTGGCAGGCGTGCGTCACCCCGTACCGTAAATACGGTACAGTTGAGGTTGTAAAAACGGATATATGTGATATAATTTGATTTCAAAGTAGGTTAATTTATCGTAAATTACGAAGGTAGCCGAATTCGTAATACCCCGGGTTACGTTTTAGGAGAAGACGAATCCACACCGCTCGCTCGTCAACGCTATTTATGCCCATGGCGTCGACCAGCATCATGCTCCGACGTGGGGCGCCACGTCTTAAGCTACAGCAACGTCGCTTCTCCCAGTACTCTACCGGTGGAAACACGAAGACTCCAGTTGAAGGCAACATCTTCGCCGGAAGCTGGAAGATCCCGGCCACCATGGGTTTCGCGCTCATTGGCTTCCTGCAGTGGCACCACCTGAACCACCCGACGGACGAGGAACGCAAAACGCATCCGGCTGCAGCGCTTAGTCGTTTACCTGGCGTACACACGGCGTTTGAGGACACAATGGCCACGGAGCGTCAGCTGCAGTCGTTGAAACTTTTCCCGTACCGAGCTGCTAGCCGCCTCTGGGGTGCAGTGCACGACAAAGAGCTGTACGGACGGGGATGTTGCCATTTATTCAGGGTGTTATAGTCTATACTTATGCTTATGTTGTTTTATCGTAGTCCGTCGTGGCTGCGTGAACCAGTTTACAAGGCGTGGACTGCCGTGTTTAACTGCAAACTGGATGAGATGAAGTACCCGCTCCAAGACTATGCCAACCTTGGTGAGTTCTTCTCGCGTCCACTAAAGGAGGGTGTCCGCCCGTTCGACTCGGTTCCCAGCCATCTTGCTAGTCCTGTCGATGGAACCGTGGCCTCTATCGGTGTGGTGAACGACTCGACCACCGTGCCGACGCTGGAACAGATCAAGGGCGCTCGCTATCGCCTTGACGAGTTCCTTGGCGATCTCCCTTCTTTCTTCACGAAGAAGAAGGCCGCTTCTAAGGGCAAGAAGATGTTTCATTGCGTGCTGTATCTTGCGCCTGGCGACTACCACCGCATTCACGCCCCAGTGGACTGGAAGGTTGAGGAGCGTCGCCACTTCCCTGGCAATCTTTTTCCTGTCAACCAGACTGCTGCACACCTGATCCCGAGTCTCTTCGTGGAAAACGAGCGCGTGGCATTGGTGGGTGAATGGGAGCACGGCTTTTTTTCTCTTACTGCAGTTGGTGCCACGAACGTGGGCTCCATAGTCATCACGAAGGAGCCGGAGTTCCGAACGAACACTGCCGTGCAGGACCCACTGGTAGGCCAGTGTATTACGAAGAACTATGGTGCTCAGGTGGATACTACGCGTGGCGAGGAAATGGCACAATTTAAGGTTCGAACGAATGCTCGTCTGAAAATATTATTGTCTGCTAACTATTATTGCGTGTGCACAGTTGGGCTCCACAGTGGTGTTGGTTTTCGAGGCTCCTGAGTCGTTCCAGTTCACTATCAAGCCGGGTGACAAGGTAGGTCGCTGGAGTTATTATTGATCTAATATTGTCCCTAATAACGACTTGTGTACGCAGTTGATTCTTGGTAGGTGCATCGGACAAGTGAAGTAGACCCAACAATCGTACCCCAAGGCTAGTTGTCTAACATGTGCCATCATTGGCATGTCTAGCACTGCGTGTATTTTTTTGCAAAATAAACGCGACTAAACTCATCGACCACTACATCTTCCTTCAGAGTAACAAGGTTTGGAATCCCATTACGGTGGGAAAGAGATCATGCATTTGTGTTATTTCCTCCCTATACACTCCTGAAGTCGCTGGGGCTACTGGTAAAACCCGAGAAGGAATCCCATTAATTGGCCGTCAAGTTAGAGCTTGGTGGCTCGATAGTCAAGTCACTCGACTCGAGTGGGTACTTTTCGAGCGGAAGTGCCAAGTTTCACTGCCCTCAACAGACTTGCATGCCGCCATTTGCGGCCCGCAAACACAGGATGCTCCCAGGATGCGCCACGCACTTGTACTGATGATGTGCCTCGGATCTAACTTTTGTTCCAATATATTTTGCATCTTGATTCGAAAAACCGGTGGAATAAAAAAAACTAGGCGTTTCCCAGCCATACAAATATCTATATGCGTCGCTAATAAAATTCGAATGGTAGTTTGATTGTCATAATCCATGTTTTGTAGATTCCTCCGATACTTCTTCAATAAATCCCGTTTGCAACCGATCTGCTGTCGTTACGCGATCTTGGCACAACAACTGCACGAAGCACCTTGGCTCATTCGCCTTCTCGCTCGCCGGTGTTCAGGTTGTTGGATCCACAAGCAACCAGCTCGTCTAAGCGGCAGGTCACGGGCAGCTCCAGTTCGCAAAGGAACCGCGTTAGGCAACGATGCAGCACTCGCAGAGCGATGTGGCGCTGGGCACAAATGGCAGCTGGGCCGACCTAAAGATCGCCGAGGGTCTCAAGAAGCGCAGCAACACAGCACAAAACCTCCAGTTTTATGGTAAGCATGCTAGCCATCTCATTTTATCCTGGTCCAGTTAACGTTCGCCCGGTCTAACTCACGCATGTTCAACCTGTGACGTGTGACAAAATGTAGTCGAGGAACAGAAGCGCTTGTACCAGGAGTTGCCATTCTCGGTGCTGCCGGGTATGCGCCGGCAGTCCTTCCAGCGTGAGCGCAGCTTCTCCAATCTCAAGTCTCGCAGCTCGTGGGGCTCATTCACCAACCTCGTGGCCCGTGGCGGCGAAGAACAACCGCTGCTGGGAGCTGACGACGAGTTCCCCGAGCCGGGTTACACGTTCCCGTTGCT
This sequence comes from Phytophthora multivora, assembly GCA_001314345.1. Taxonomy (NCBI): domain Eukaryota; phylum Oomycota; class Peronosporomycetes; order Peronosporales; family Peronosporaceae; genus Phytophthora; species Phytophthora multivora. The sequence goes on from LGSM01000273.1 coordinate 11,067, forward strand.
GCTAAGCTGCGGCGTGGCCCTGATGAGCGCCTTTCAGTTCGGCTATAATACTGGTGTGACGGGAGGCATCAATCCAGATATCATTTTTCCTGGCCATTCGGATATGCAGTGGGCTATCTGTGTATCCATCTTCGCAGTAGGAGGGCCTATTGGCTCGCTCACTGCAGGTCAAGTGAGTACTGCACTGGGTCGCAAGAAAGCTCTGCTGGTAGACTCATTCCTTTTCATCATCGCTGGGGCCATCATGGCGCTATCCGTGAACATCTACGCATTGATTTTGGGCCGTTTCTTGGTGGGCTTTGCCTCGGGAACGGTGAGTGTTGTAGTGCCGCTGTATCTGGGTGAGCTCGCACCGCCCAACTTGCGTGGCGCCTTGGGCACAGGCTACCAGTTGTTTATGGTCATGGGCATTCTAGCTGCCGATCTCTTGGCGTTCAAGTATTCTGGAGAAAGCCAGGGAATTGCTCAACCTGGCTGGCGCTTGCTATTCGGTTTTACTGCCGTTCCGGGGATACTCCAACTTGCCCTGGCGTCGCTGCTAACGGAAAGTCCGCGTTGGCTGCTCACGAAGAATCGTCCCAAAGAGGCTGCGGATATTCTCCGTCGACTGCGTGGCTCAAATGATGTGTACGAGGAAATCGACAGCATTTGTTCAGCTAGCGACAATGAGTCGGGTGCGAACACGGGGATCTGGGATGTGCTCAAGGATCGGAGCATTCGCTTCCCGCTAGTGGCAGCGGTGGTGCTGCAAGTTGCTCAGCAGTTCAGTGGGATCAACGCTGTCATGTTCTATGCCAGCTCTTTCTTCAAAAACGTTGGCCTGAAGGACCCTCTGGTGGGTGCTACGTTGGTGTACACTGTGAACGTTATTTCGACCGGTGTTGCGCTGGTTCTAATGGATACGGCTGGTCGCCGACCACTGCTGATTTACTCTGCGATCGGTATGATTTTCTCCAGTATCGTGCTGACACTGGGGTTGATGAACGCGCTTCCGTTTGCCAGCATGGCTAGTGTGGGCGGCGTCATGTGCTTTGTGTGGTTCTTCGAAATTGGCTTGGGCCCCATCCCGTGGCTGATTGTCGCCGAAATGTTCCCTGCTAAGCCACGCCCTACTGCAATGAGCATTGCCACCATGGTGAACTGGTCGTGCAGTTTTTTGGTTGGCCTGATGTTCCCAACCATGCAGCGCGAGCTAGGCGAGTACACTTTTGTGCCGTTCTGTATCGCACTATGCATGGCGCTGGCATTCACGCTCAAATACGTGCCTGAGACGAAGGGCAAGACTATCCAGGAAATCCAGGCTGAGCTTCATTTGAAGCAGCAAAAGTCAATGGAGATTTAAGCTAGCTCAGATTTAGAAGAAAAGCGAACGTGACCTGTCGACGAAGGAGTCCAGTGAAGGCGCAAAAGCATTCAATATGGAAATAGCAAGCGGCAATGTTCATTCAGTAAGAAATGTTCGTAACAACAAACAACGTGAAAAGCATTCTTACCCACCTCGATGGATGTCTATCTCTAAATCTTGCGGCGTTTCTTCGCGTCGTGCTTTAGAATCTTCTTCACCACTCGGTTCTTTTGGCTCTGTATCTGGCGAGCCGATACAAGCACCTTCGATTGCACAGACTTGCTCTTCTTTATCATCATGAAGTGCTTGAGACGCTTCTTCTCGGTATTGGTAGTACCACCACCTGAGCGCTTGTGTTTGTAGTCCTCGCGACCTTCAAGGACAACACGAAGACGCTCTTCTTGAGTCAAACGCTTCTTCTTGGAGTAGCCCTCGAGATCAGTAGGATTAACCTTCGTAGCATCTGAGCTTGCCTTAGCAGCATCCTCCTCGGCCTTGCGCTTGCTGCGTGACTTCGGGTCCTTCAAGGCTGCATCACGTTCTTTCTTCAGCATTTCAATGCGTTCAAAGTCAAGCGGCGTCAGGATACGGCGAGCATCCAGTCGATCCTTCTGATCAATGGAGGCATCCTCAGTTCTCTCTTCCTCCTCGGCGTCATCTCCATTGGGTTCATCGTCATTTTCACCTTTGCTGTCCTCCTCATCGGACGAAAGATCCACCCACTCATCCTCCGATCCATCCTCGTCAGACGTAGATGAAGCAACCTCCCACCCGTCCTTGTTGTCCTCGCCGTCAAAGCGCCCAGCTGCTTCAGCTTCCGCGAGAAGTTCCGCGCCGTCCACGCCTTCGCTCGCCACAAGCTCACCAAAGCGGTGGGGTTTGGCTGCTTCGTTGTGAAATTTGCCACGGTCCTTGCGCTTAAGAAGGACCGGGTGAATATCACGAATGAGGTTAAGCACACCACGAGCTGCCATGACAATAGTTTTATCGCGCGCGCGGTTGTACTGGACCAAATCACTCACCAGAACATCGATGCCTTCACACTCAAGCAACAGGGGGACACGACGGAAAAGCTCGCGCAAAGAGTTGATACCGACAGCAATCACCTCCGATGAGCACCGCTCTGTGACAAAGTTGTGAGCAATGCTTTTAACAATAGGCAACAGCTCCTCCGGCGGGATTTCGTCGTGGCACGACTGCACCAAATACGCCAAAATGGCAGTCACATTCTGCTGGTGCGACTGCAAGTAACGCTGCAGCAGCGGGTAGAAAGGGAGAACCACGAGCTTGTGGAAGCCCAGGATACGACCAATGAAGTTCATCATGAGCAGTTTCACCTCAAAACGCTCCGTACAGCCCTTCAACAGCTTCAGCTGACGCTCAGCAACACCCTGAGGGTCATTCAGCAGCTCGATAGCAGGGAACGTGGCCATGAAATCGAGTTCACGCTTGCGTGCTCGCTTATTCTTGGTAAGAGCCTGTAGCGTATCCCGCTGACGCTTCTTCGTCTTCTTCGAGTGGGAGTGGAAATCCACCGCCACAAGCGCCTTTTTCTCTTTCTTCTGTTGTTCTTCGTCGTCCAGAATGTCCTCGTCAATTCCCAAAAAGAAGCTGAGCGCCATCACCAGCAGCTTCGTGTTCTTGCTCGTGCAAGCTGTGACGATGACGTTCACACTGCGTTGGTCGTGCCAGATCTTGCGCTTGAAAAGCTCCATCAGCACCTGCAGCGACTTGATGGCAGCGTGCTCACTCTCGTCTTTAAGCATTTCAAACAGGAAGTTCTGCAAAGCCTTATTCACCTTCACGTTACGTGATGTGGCATTGAGCTGGCGGATGTCCGACACGATGTGTTTATACAGCAGCTCACGCAGACGTTTGTCCGGACAGCGGAATAGCTCGAAGAAGAGTTTGAGCAGCGTAATCGCGTCCACCAGGCCGCGGTTGCGCAGCAGCATCAAGCTCTGTACCAGCGTCTTGCGCAACTCTGGCTCCAGGACCAGGTAGTTGTCACGCAGGAGCGCCATGATCTGCTCGGGGAAAGCTGCCATTTCCACGGGGTAACACTTGGCTACATGGCTCAGGAAGTTCACCAGCGCGCCAAAGTGAGCAGATTCCTTCGTGGGCTGTAGCAGGAACAGTTGATACTCGCTCTCGAAGTGGCGCAGTTGCATGAGGAACTCGGTGCGGTAGCCCACAGGGTCGCGCTTGACCATGTTCTGCAGCTGCGGCAGCTTGCCGATCACATCCGGACGAGACGCGTTCACCGCCTCCATGGTCGCTATACACGGCAAGCACAAAGGATTAACCGGAGTGCACTGACGAGCAGCGTGTGTCTTTTGATGTTGCCAGGGCCTCCAACCATTTGCCAAACTAAATTACCTCGATATAGTGGTGTCAGTAAATCGAGGGTTGTCATTTTTGCGGTCTTTGGCAAAAAGCAATGACCACTACCAAGCAGCAGGAGCATGAAGCTGCGTTCTGCCTGCGCAGCGATATCTCCGTTCGAGTGGTGCAGGACACCACTAAGGTGGACGGACTAGGCGGCGAGGTGTGGGCTGGCGCGCTTGTCCTCTGCGAGTTCCTTCAGAAAAACAGCCAGGACATGGTACAAGGACGCGACGTGGTTGAGCTGGGTGCTGGTTGCGGACTGTGCGGACTGGTGGCAGCCGCGCTAAACGCGAAAACTGTCGTTTTAACGGATGAGTATCCAGACTTGCTGGAGAGGAACATCGCCAAGAATTGCCATCTCTGGGCTGAGCGTGAGGCTGGAGGATCATCTGTCGCTTCGAGCGGAGAGCTGGAGTGGGGCGTCGCCGAATCCGTTGCGCCGTTCGCCCACAAGTTTGACACTGTCTTGGGTAGCGAGATTACGCAGTTAGGTCGAAGCCTTCATGCGCCATTACTTGAGACGATTCGCTCTGTCCTCCGTCCTGGGGCCAAGTCTGTAGCGCTCCTCTCGATGGATGCGTGCCGAGCCACTTGTGAAGGAGTGTGCGATGCGAAGAAGTGTACAGCCTCGCACTTTGTTCAAACAGCTAAGGAGACAGGTTTCACAGTGCGACACCATCCATTGGTACAACTGGCGTCTCGTCAAGCAGTGACAACATTGGTAGGGGCGCTAGGCCGGCCACTGCACATCGATGAGGACGACTGGAGTGTGGTCTTTGAGCTACGCCTTGATGAATGAAAATAAATGGCTACACTTTAAACAAACTTGATTTCAGTGTCTGGGAAAATTAGAAGAGAAAACCGCAACCTTTCACGATCGGTTGACGACTTCGAGCGCAGCGATGCCGCCTCTCGTGGTGATTCGCAGCGGCTGCAAACACGTCGAGTATCTGGAGAACCGCAGTGCGTGGCGTCGCGCGCCGCGACTGGATCTTCCCAGCAGCAGCGACGATGAACACGCAGATAATGAGGAGGACGAAGACGAAGAGTTGTTGCGCCAAGCAGAGGAAACCTGGCGTGGCCCAGGCATCAGCTGTGGCGTCAGTAAAGCCTTCGGATTCTCTCGCGAGTTGTGCGACGTGGAGGGCATGCACGCGTTCCGCTGCGCGGACTGCGGTAACGTGGTGGCTGACCGCGACGACGTCGTTTCGAAGACGTTCTTTGGTCGAACTGGCAAAGCTTTCCTGATGAACAACATGTAGGTCAAAAGCTGCTCTCTGATACGACGCTACATTTTAAGCCGGTGTATGTTTGCTGCTGTTAAGGTACAACATTCGTGTAGGTCCAGCGCGCAACCGCTATCTAATGACTGGGATGCACACCATAGCCGACGTGCTGTGCAGTCAATGCGGCTTTGTCTTGGGCTGGAAATACGTAGGTGCAGCTTGTTCGCTGCATGATTTGTTCCACCCTAGTAACGCTGTTGCTTGCGCTGCCAGGTTAAAGCCATGGAGAGTTCCCAAAAGTACAAAGAAGGCAAGTTTATTATGGAGCAGGCGGTGGTCCAGGACGACTCGGAAGAGCAAGCTTGGAACCGTCTGTAGCAGCCCTGATGTGACAGTTAAACCGATTCGTGTCTGTAGCGTAGCAAACGACAACTACATAGTACAAGAGTTTGAGGAGGAGAAGGCAAAACTTACCGGTATGCACGGTGATTTCCAGCTCGCACGAGAAAGCAATACTATAACTTATACGGCAGTCATACCTCTGTTCTCTCTGCGGCAGCAAAGCCGTCTGCTAGGCCTCGGTGCCCTCCTTCTCCGGCTTGAGGCTTCTCCACTCGTCCGTCTTCATATTTGCTAGTGGCTCTACGATAGAGACGCGTTGTCTTCATCTACTGACCGGGCGGGCCTCGCATTCCAGGAGGCGGACCGGGGGGACCACGCATACCTGGAGGTGGCATCATTCCCGGCGGAGGGCCCATTCCCATTCCAGGAGGAGGGCCCATGCCTGGAGGAGGCATTCCCATGCCAGGCATCGGTCGAGGAGGAGGCATCATACCACCGGGGGGTCCTGGAATTCCACGGCCGCGGCCGTATGCCTGCGGTTGTGCCATTGCTGCCACTGCATACACAGATATAAAAAAAAGTTAGCCTCGTATTCACTGTTCGTGACTCCGTGGGGGCTGCTTGCTGGTGTTTGTGGGGGTTGGACTGGCTCCATCATACTAAGATCGTAGGCAGTAGTTTCCTATGTTTGTGCTCAGTCGGGTTCGGAGAGAAGCCGTGCGCCCGATCACTTATCTGTTCGAGTGATCACTTGGAGCCAGCCACTGCGCCGCCACCCCCATTACAAGCAGCAATCATCATATCAAAAGTGCAAAGATGAGATCGTACCTTGTCCTGGCTGCATCATTCCTGGCGCTGGGCCTCCAATTCCGCGCATGGGCGCCACAAGTCCCATTGGAGGAGCACCCATCGGCGCCGCCGGGATGCCACGTCCTGCCGCACGTGCTACACCGGGGCCGTTCGGTCCGACGGTCTCATTCTCCTTGGCAAGCGGCGGACCCTCCACAGTGAGGGACACAACGCTCTCACCGCGCAGCAGCACAAGGCCCAAGTGGCGCTTTTCCGTGCGTTCCTCTGACACCGCAGTCTTCACCTTAGCCTTCAGCGTCCGGAACTCCTCGCAATCTCCCAGCACCAGGTTCATGTGCTTGTCAAAGGCCATGAAGTAGCCAATGAGTACGCGCGAGTCCTGCAGCGTCACCTTCATGCGGTAGTTGATGTAGTTGAGCATCTTACTGCTCTTGGTCATCACCATCTTTGCCCCAGCTTTCAGTTGATCGCTCAACCAAGACGAAAGAGCGAAGAGCAAGCACCCACAGCTACAAACAATGGAGCTTTCCTTCGTACTGGCGCCGCTCCCCACCCGATCCAGAAACCTTTTATGAAGCATACTTTTTGCAATAAAAACAAACCTTCTATTTAGCATATATTATGCAATATACAGGTTTCAACAAAGTTCAAGGCTCGACCATGATGATGAAGCACTTTCAGATTCGCTCGATACGATGGCGCATAGCCAAGCAGCAGACGCGTTCCCGGCGGCAGGCTCCTGTGCAGAACTTCTACTTGCAGATAACAAGGACTTGGTATACGAGGGCGAGCTCAAGAACCTGCTGCGTGAGGTGCTGGAACGCGGATGTGGAGCCCATCTCCTGTCGCAATTGCTGCCGGAGCTGGCTGCGCTCTCCTCTCTGCTTTACGCAGCGCTATCCATCGGTGTGGAGCAGCCTGGTCAGACGCTGGGTGAGGAGTTCTGTGACATCATTCGTGTTGCCAAGCCAAGGTCCAGTCCAGTGGTGCCAGTACGAATTCGGCGGCACGCGTTGTGGTTGCTCTGCTCTGTATTGCCGGGATATCTGACAGCGCGGTCGCAAAGCGGCTGGAAAAACTTGAGCCAGCTTACACGCACTCCGCGGGAACGTATGGAACAGCAGCTTCGCCTTCGACGAGAGGCTGCGGCTATTACAGCAGGAACGAATGGGAACTCTGGTGATGCTCACCGTTCTGCGGATAGTCGAGTAGTTGTGTTGAGGCCCAAGAGGTTGCTTCAATTACTCGACCAGACGGTGTCGAGGGTCAAGGCAATTGGTACATGGGTCGAAAACGAAGTGTTCCCGGCGTCCTACGAATTCAGCTTGGCTTGTGTGCAGCAATGGGGGGCCCACGCGCACCTCGCAGCTTTCTACGTTTTTGCGCGGTACTTCCACTTGGCGAAGCGGATTGCCAACATTCAGTACGTGTTTGTCCGGAAGGATTTGATGCCTGGTATGAATTTATCTTTGCTTGGATACTTGATGTCGCTACGCTTGCTCGCCACGGCGACGATTGAACTCAAGCGTCTGCGTGAGCACTCCAACCAAGAAAAGAAGTTACGGCAACAAGAGGCAAGAGCTGCAGCTGGTATCCCACCAACACTGCTTGCTCATTCGGAGAGGGTACCTACGTCGCTTTCGTTTGCAAGCACGAGCTCCGACTCATCTCAGCAACAGCCGATTGGTGGAGGCCGCCAGGAATCACGTCGTAAATGCGCTCTCTGTTTGGGCGAGCGAGTATCTCCAGCTGCTACCCCGTGTGGTCACGTGTTCTGTTGGGAGTGCATCGTGGGCTGGTGCCAGAAGAACAAGACGGAATGCCCGCTGTGTCGACAGGAGACGCACCCTCAGCAGATCAAGTGTGTGTACAACTACGTCTGATGAGATGCGCGACTTGAAATAAATGTAACAACACAATATCGATTTTCCACCGCGCTCGTAGTGGTTGTCTAATCTAGTGTTTCTTCTGACGCTTGTTCTTCTTGCCGGAGGATTTGGAGGCTGCACGCTTCCCCTTTCCTTGAGTCTTCGTATTTGAGGCTTCCTGCTTCGCAGTTTTGGTATCCTGTTCTTCCTTCTTGGCGTTCACTGCATCCACGTACACTTGGTCAGAGCTGAGCGCGTTGTGGATGAAGCGCTTGGAGGCGTCCTTGTCTAGCACTAGCTTTGGGCCCTTCGCCATCTCCTCTGCATCCTTAATTTTCTTAATAAATGCCTTCACGCGCTCCTGATACATTATAATGGCACCGTGAAACCAGAGTTCGTTAGTTCCTAGCGTTTTTGTCTACAAGTGTGTGCTTGCGACCATACCAGCTCCTGCTTGACGTGCGTCTGGCGGATATCCTTGGCAGAAACACCCTGAGTTTTTAAGAACACGAAGAGCAACGCATTGATAGTGTATGCTTATGTTTCAAAGAGGAACGGGCAGCTCGTTAGTTGATTATCAATTTTGATGAAGAGATTCGATGAACGTACCAAGCGACACTTGCACCTTTGCTCGCTCTAGAGGACTGAGTGGCGCCACAAAATCCTCCATCGAAGTCTGCGTAAACACAGCCAAGTGCTCCTCAACCGCTGCGAGCGTCTGCTCCACGCTGCCGAACGCTTCTACCGCTTGGTCGCTGCTCATTTTTGCTTTTTGACAAATTGGTTGGAAGCTAACGAGGTGTGGTGCACACCACTGATCGATCTCCGAAATGGCTACATTGGCAGCAGCGCTCTCTGCATGTAGATCATGAACACATACGCCAGGAAACGTAATAAATTGGTAAGCACAGTTTGTATATCGCTGTACTAACTACAAGACAAAGCCACTGTCGTGGTCTTCATTGCTAGTCTCGGCGTTATCATTGCCGGCGCTACCATTGCCGCCGTTTTTTTCGACACCGCGAGGCCCTGAATCTGTTTTGCGTCGTTTCATCATTACCTCGACAGCATGCGAGAAAGCTGACGCCGGCGCCTGCCCGTTTGGGTTGTTGATCTGCAGGGTGTCGATCAGGTCCTTCTGCACGTCAATCATTTCGCTCATCTTGCTCACCAGTTCTTGGAATCGCTGATCCATCAGACCAATGAACTGCATCAGCAGCACGCTGGTTCGATCAACGGAATCAATAGTGGCCTCCATCGCCGATGCTGGGCGTTTATTGCAGTTGGTGTGCTCGCTTGGCGACGCAACCTGGGTGGTCATTGCTGCACTGCCAGTAAGTTGATTAAGTTTAGGGCTGGAGACGGCGCCATCGTCGTTCCTGACCGCGGGTGTGACTGGTTCTTCCAAGTGCGATGACAGCGGGGCCTGTTGGGTGGCTATAACGACTTGCTGCCTCACTTGAGCAGTTTGAATATCTTGGTGAGCAATGCCGGAACCAGCTGAGATTACAGTCTCCACTTGGTGGGTCTCCTCCACTGTTGTCGGTTCGATAGACACCACTTCCATCGTTGGCACTGCTAAAGCAGCAGCAGCAGGTTCGGGCTTTACAGAACTGCGAGCGTTCTCCTCCCTCGCCACTTCATACTGCCGCCGATGCTCCACCGAGTACACCTCACCGTCCTGTAGGTGCGCTCGGATGAAGTGTTTCTTGAACTTCTGCGTGCGCATGGCTCTGTTGCAGTTCGGGAACATGCAGATGATGCCGTTCTTGTGCTTGCTGCCCACCATCGCCCGGTGTTGATACGCGCAAGCTTCAAGGTCGTCCGGGTAACCCTCGGTTACGCTTCCTCTGCGGCTCGTGAGACTTTGTAAACCACTGGTTACACTGAACTACCATATATTAATCAAGTAAGCAAAAATCATGAAGTTTTAGCCAATAAAATATGGCCTAGCTAAAGTAGCTTGGTGCGATGGCTACATCTTCAAGTACTTCAAGTTGCGCCTGCGAGAACTTGGTCTTCGTCTCGAGCCAATTGTCCTGGTGCGTGCGCTTAAAGTCCAGCAGCGTCTCCTTCACGTCCTTCTCCAGGAACGAGATGGTATTGGACGATCTCTTCATGTAGAGGAACTGGCCCAGCTCTTCGAAGATCGGAGGTACGAAGTCTGGCACGTCGTGCGGAAACGCTAGGACGATGGCGCTTAGACTCAAGACACTCTCCGTCATCTTCACTTCGAGAGTCTTCAAGCGCTCTTGAACCTTCTTCAGCTCCTCCTCGATGGCTCCTTCAGACTCCAGTCGTTTGTAACGACGCTGCAGCTTCGAGAACTTCACGCGCGCCTCCTTCGCGCTCTCAGTCAGGCGCACGCTCATCGCTGCAACTACCGCACGTTGTTCGTTGTGGAACAGCCCACGCAAAGCATACTTTGCCATAGCCTGCACCTCCCGCTGTTCGTCAGTCAAAAAGGAGCAGAAAAAAGTGTGCACTTGCTCCTTCAAGGCGCTGGAAAAGAATATCCAATGGTAGAAGGCAAAAGTCATGGTGAAGCGAAGCACAGCCCCACGTGTCTTCCAGGTTCGGGAGGTCGACAAGCGTTCGAGCAGAGCTAGCAACTGTGTCAGCGCATTCTCTCCGGCAACATCCTCCGGCACAATGTTCATTCGCAACGACAACGACACCGCATCCGTGACATTTTTTGCTTGAACAGCCACTTCCGCCTTGGGATGGCTTTGCGCCAGAAGCGCCACCGGGAGCAAGGTGTCAACCACAGCAACAACATCCCGGCCGTCGCCGTGCTTTTCGCAACATGACAGCCACTGCATTGCAGTCTCTTTTGCGTGCACCAATGTGCCGTTGGCCACGCCCCCCTCATTGTCGACAGTGCCCTCAGTCGAGGGGCTTTCAGCCAAAGCTTCGGCGGGGAAAAGGGACGATCCCTTTAGCCCCAGTGGAATCGGAATTGTGTAGGCACTCAGCAGGAAGAGCATCTTGCCTGCTCGATCCCGGATAATCTTGTACTGGTGAGCTAACGCGTGTTCACGAATTACTGTCAGCACACGTTTACCAAACTCGGAGGCCAGCGCTTGGATCGCTGGTTCGGACGATGAAGCTCCAGCAGCGAGCAAATGAATACCAACAGCTTCTACCAGCGCCAGCCACTTCGCTTGACGAGCGTAATCCTCGACAGTTGCTCGAGCAAACGAGTCTTCCAACTCATCGAGCAAATAGTTCACCAAAGGCTCCAGTCGGCGCATCTTCATGGTACCAGACCGAGACGGACGAGAAGACAGGTATATCACCTCTACCCATAGATCCACCAGCACGATACTCACTTGAGGGAGAATCCGCTTCAGCAGGTTGATAATAACTGCGATGTGGTTTGTCACAGTCTCTTCATCGACGTGCTCCAATTTGACCAGCGAATGGAAGATTCCAGCAATACTATCCGCTAGCGTTTTCAACGCCGCCTGTCGATCCTCTTCAGCAGTATCGGTACCAATCTTGTCAGTCAGTGCTTTCAGCTCGCTTGTCACGCAGCTTTCAAAGAATGCCACCGGGTTTACCTGCACGAGCTTCTGGATCAATTTGACGTTTGACAATGTCACGTTTGTAAATGTGCTGCTTGATTGGTTGAGTAGGCGCACCGATGATAGAGGCGAAGCTTTCGGGAATGATTGAGAGCTGTGCGATATGTACCGGATCACTTCATTCACACCAAACGACCAGTCACTGGGGGCTGAATGTGCGTGTTGACCATCCGCAGACGCAGAAAACTTGTTGGAGCTCCTGTAGTTACTGGTAATTGCATTCAGCAGCGCTTGCATCGTAGAGTCAGAGTAGACTAGTTCTTCAACGTTAGTCCCCGCTTCCTCCTTCCTGCGCTTCAGTAGCTTTAAGAGTTGTTTGAAGATCTCCAGGGCAACCTGCCGCACCGGAAGTACGTCATTGCTCAGCTGTCGAATCACGAGCCTCCAAACATTCATTGAAATTGGCATCTCCTCCGTTTGTAAAAAAGGATACAGCGTCACCAAATGCATCAACTGGAACTTCCAATGTCCTGCAGAGGGCGGCTCGGCAGCTACAACGAGTTCAAGAAGAGGTGAGGCCACATTCTGTTCGCGGATGTACCGCCAGTTGGATAATAACGACAGGAAGAAGGTTTGCAGCTTCAGCTCAACCTTCACCTTGTCCACTTCGCTCTCAACTTGCTTCACGATTGCTCCATTGCCCTTCAACAGCACCACAAGAACATGCCCAAGCAGGTCGCGCTTCTTCCACAAATTTCTTCGCGCCAGCGGTAGTGAAAGCATGTAGAGTAACCCCAATACTTGCTCGTCTTTTAATTCCGATTCATCACCGAGATTTTCGAGCTGTTCGATCTGCTTCGACTGGCGGGAATATATCCATCTAGCGAAAAACACTGAGCACTCCTTCATAACTGCAGCTGCACCGGATCGTACGTCTTCGTAAGGATTTTTGAGAAGTTGTTCGACCTCAATCAAAAGCGCCTCGTAGCGTTGGCGAGTTTCCCCATTACTTCCTGGTTGCAAAATGGCATTCGCAAGTGCGAAGTGTTGCTGAACTTTCCGTTTAGTGTAGAAGAACAAAACTGTTTCAACCAGATCGTTGCGAGAGAGGAGTGGCACTTGTTCAGCTTTCGGGATACGTTGGATTTTCCGGTAAGCATGTGATGCAACATCCAAGCTCTTCATTCTGGTGTACGCATTTTGAGTTTCCTTCATCCTGAGCTCGTCAAGATGAACCCCTCCCCAAATGAGGAGTTGATGAATAATCTTTAAAACGAGGCGCCACACCTGACTTTCCATCGCGCTTCCACTTCCTCGCTCTCTCCAAAACACGACAACACTGTGAACCCGTTCCATCAACGAGCCCTTTAGAACCACAAATTTCTTGAATAGCTCCGAGTCACTGCCGAGGACCCTGGATAGCATCAGCTTTGCGCCGTCCAAGAGCGCACCGTTGGATGGCACGGTGTCATCAACGAGAATGTTTGCAGCCCCGCGAAGTCCTTGGAGCACTTGGTTCAGCAAGCGTGTCCATGAACGAACAGTCAAGTTACTTGCATCGCTCAGACGCTTTAAATCGTCCAGAGCGCCGACAACGTGAACCTGTAGAAGCTTGAGTCCAAACGAAAGCTCAGCCTCATTCGGCTCGTGCCACCTGATTGAAAGCTTATCCCACGAAATTCCAGTGCCCAAATACTGGAATGCCCCACTCTCATTGGAGATTGCGTCAGCCCACTCCCGAGTAGGTAACGAACGAAAGTCGTGCGTGTAGACGTCAAGAAGCCCAACAAGCAAGTGGCGCAGAACGGAACCAGCAGCATCATAAATTTCCTTGTCTTCTTCGTTGTTCAGGAAATGTGACAGAATAACTTCTAGCTCATCCTGATAGCGCAGTAAAATGCGATCGTCTGGAGGGCTGAAGCGCACTAATCCGTTGAGAATGCGCAAATACCAAACTTTCTCGTTCGACGTCAAGCTTGATGCATCCATGCCAGTCTTTGATACGCGAAAATTATCCAGAACGAGAGGCATGAACTGTGCGATGGCCTCGGATGGGTTTCCCTCCATGCAATTGAATACCAGTGTTGAAATCACCCTTCCTCCAAAGGATGTGGGGTAAAATGCGTTTGACACGAAAGCCACGGTCTTCCGCAAGCACTGCGTGTAGATTGCCGGGGACAGTTGCGCGTACAATATGCCCAATAGATTTAGTACCTGCAGTACGATCGCGTCTTCGCTGCCTTCCTTAGACCCGTGCGTTCCGTTAGTAGAGGACGAGGATCGAGAACTGGAACGCGATTGAATAAACTGAAAGCATCGATCTAGCAGAGCAAGCGCCCATTCCTCCAACAACGGTCCAAGTTCCCACATTCGCTCATCAAGATGGCTGTCAATTGTTGTCACTTCGGCAAACATGCTACTTTCCATGTCAATAAACAACTGATTCGAAACTAGACCCCTCTGCTTTGTTGCCAGGAAATTCGATTTGGACGGGTCGTTCACGATGGGAAGCCACGACAGCAAGTGGAAATAAAGCTGGACTGTCGACAGTGTCTTCTTTTCATCGTTTGCATCAATTCCCGGTAGTGTCAACTTCAGCATAGGCTCCAAATAAGTTCCGAAAAACAATCCCATACTTTGTGGGTGCCGTCCACACATCAACTGATACAAAAACACAGCCATCGACGAAATTGCAGTAGCTGCCAAGTGGGAATGGCTCATGGCCATTGGGTCGAGAGATTTCAGCATTTCCTGCATCACAGGAGCGGAACAGCGCACAGAATCGATGGATAGCAAATTCTTCACGATGAACATACATTTGGTAGCCACACCCCGGTTCTTCGAATATATCCCCATCAAGCAAATTTCCAGCAGCTTGTCCACGATCTTAGAGACTGAAACCAATCGCAGACCGTCCGCATCGTTCTTCTCACATCCAAGCCGTTTACACAGCGAATTGCTCAGGTAATAGGCGTATGTAGCCAGCGAATTGCCTACGTTGGCAACGTTGGAAGGGTGCAAGAAAGATTTCATCAGGCTCAAAACTTCCAGGATATACCGAGCCGGAGTACGCTCATTTCCGTCGTCTTGTTGTTCACGTATCAGGTACACGCACAGACGCATCGCATGCTGGTCGAAGCGCTTCGAACCATTAATCAAAGAGAACGCAGAAGGCCACATCTGCTTTTTGAAAGGGGAACCGAGGTCTGATGGCAGCTCGAATAGATCATTCACTTTCGCAAATAGGAACGGGAGGTACTTGTCCAGCATTGTCGCACTAGGATACCTCTTCGTAATTCGAGAAAGAATCTTCATCCAGTGACCGTCCCATTCGCTGCAGCGTGATATGAGCGACCACGTTGACATCCACTCAGGAAGTAGCTCCGCAACTGCTTTCTCTGTGTTTGAATCTTCGACCACCGGGACATACACGAATAGCGAGAAGAATGCCAATGCACGGAAGCACTCGGTCGTCTTCACGTCCTTGATCGTTCCTCCAAATTCTGTCCATAATTCCACCACAAACGGCACTGAAGGATCAGTTGCTCGCAAGAAACATCGTGCAATCTCCGCGCACTTGACCGTCGTATTGGCGAGCTTTGCTAGGTAGATTTGCGACGCCTGCGGGATCGTACCCGGCGCACGGAAACACACACGATCGATCGCACGCTTCACCGATCTCCAGTCGATCACAAGGTCGCCAAACTCTTCTCGAGTATGATGCTTTTTCCACTTCTGCAGCAAGAGCTGCAAGGCTTTCACCGCTCGAATCTCCATGTCTATATCTGTGAAGGATCGTGCATCACGTGTCCACAGCAGTTCCACCAATACACTGACCAATTGCGCGTGCAAATTCGATGGCATGTCGTGTTTCAGTTTGAAAATGGTGTCGATATCTCGAAAGTGCCGGTTCTGGAGCGCGTTGTCCTTCGATCCTCCATCGCGCAGATTTCTTAGACATTCCAGGGTTTCCTACATGGCCGTACCATCAAGCTACAGTCACTTCTTCGTAATCTTCCCCCTCTTTAACACGGACTTACCTGGATCCGACGTAGAAAATCACCATGCTCGGTCTGCACACTCTCGGGAGTCACGTATGACGGCAGTAGACTGTAGTAAGGGTGCTCAATTGCCGCCTTCGCAGGTGCCTCTGCATTCGTCGTGGCCATCTCGTTCGGGAAATGACGGATAATCGAATGCAAATGTGCAAAGAGAAAAATGTGTCGGCTCGACTTTTAGCCAATCAGAAGTATGCACGTGATTGCTTAGCAACAAGCATTCCTACTCCAAAAAGTGTTGGATAGGAGTTCTCGACGCAGAAGTGGATATTATACTTACTGTTGTTCACTGGAATATTGCGCGAATACATGTATAGCCCAGCTATTATAGTTTTTTATATTGAGCAAATAACTACCAGCATTCATTAGTGCAAGAATATTTCTGCCTGGATTGCTTACCGATAAGAACAAAAAGCGCTTTTTGAATGGATTGTACCTTTAGTAGGATCAAACGATTTATCAAAATAAATACCAACAAGCAGGAAAATGCTTTAGACAGCAGCAGGAGCATTCCTTGTTGACAGCATCCCAATTTTGGCGGGTTGCCTCGTTCTGTCTCGGAGTTGGGAGTTCCGTCCTGTGCTCCTTGGATCATTCCAAGTTGGAATGATGCAAGGAATTTGCAACTGCTACAATTGAAGTAGAAGATGCACTGCGAAACTGAACGGGGTATCCCATTCATTATCCAATTCAGCTGCTGCATGCACGGTACATATTCTGTTTCGACTACATTGCATTTGTAGTCTATCGCAAGTTGCAGGGCAGAGTCAATAGCGAGTGAGTTACTGTACATGCACAACAATTAAGTACACCGCTGCTGTAAACAGGAGATACATTCACCGTGGACGTTTCACGTTGATCGCCTGAATGCGTACAATTCCGCCATCTCAGATGCGGACTATTTCACTGACTGAGTCTGAACTCAATGGAGGTTATTCTGGCATAGCACTAGAGTCACACGGTGGGCTCTCGAGTCATCATGATCATACTGAGCTCCAACAGGGTATCTGCAGGCTGCAGCTCACAGCGGCGACAGTATCTATGAGACTGTGAATCTCACAGTTGAGATGCAGCACATGGTGGTGCCCAAAATGCAGCGGCATAGAACCCTTTTTGTGTACCCGAATGCGTTTTTGGTCGTCACAAACTGAGTGACGTCAATCAAAAAAGCTTCCTCTGCCTCTGGCCGGACTCTGACTCTCCTTCAGTATCAAATCCCCCAAGTCGAGTGTCGAGACGACGATGCCAGCTACACCGAAGATGCTGTTGCTGTGGCTTGTGGCGCTGCTGTTGCACGCACAGACCGCGGCCGAAAGCGTGGAGTCCGTTATGGGTATTATCAACACCAAGCGCTCTGTGAAGCTGGACCCGAGCGTGCAGCATATTCCGCTGGACCCGACTCAGGCGCAGCTACGGCCGCCACCGGCGCAGATCCCCGCGTCATTCGACATCTTCGTGGGCCTTTCCGTCTTCCGCGACGGCTATCGCTGCGGCAAGACCATCTTCACTGGCTTCAAGCGTGCGAAGTACCCGGAACGGCTCTTCTTTGGTGTTGTGGACCAGGTGAACGACGGCGACGAGCGCTGTCTCGACGAGTACTGCAAGATGGCCGCAGCCGAGTGGCCCGATAAGGGAGCGTGCCCCTACAAGGACCATATCCGCGTAGACATCCACTCTGCTTCCGAGTCGCGCGGCCCCACGCTTGCGCGTCACCAGCAGCAGAAGCTCATCCAGAACGAAGAGTTCTGCCTGCAACTGGACGGCCATAGCATCTTCACAAACCTTTGGGACGAGAACCTACTGGCTGAATGGAAGCGCGTTAACAACGAGATGGCTGTGCTCTCTACGTACTTGCACCACATCCACGACTTCGTTAAGGAGAACGGCGACAATGCGCTCTCCGCTTCGTTGCCACACCTGTGCTCGACTATGCGTGGCTCCAATGGACTGGTACGAACTGTCGGAGCCAGTATGATCAGTGGCTCCAAGTTCCCGCAGTTGGAAGCGCTCTGGGGCGCTGGCCTGTCCTTCAACAAGTGCCACGCCGAGCGTCGGGTGCCGGTGGACTCTCACACACTCTGGATGTTCGACGGCGAAGAGTTCTTGCGTGCGTCTCGCCTGTGGACAAACGGCTATGACATGTACTCTCCGAGTGAGTTGGGATCTGTAATTTATCACAATTACTCCAAGGTTCCGGCTCGCTTCGAACACATTACGGTGGATGCGCAGGTGAAGAAGCGCGAGAGTGAAATGGCGGTTAACCGCTTTAACCACCTGGTTGGCAAACCCATTAAGGGCATGGTGGACACGTACGAGTTGGACAAATACGGCTTCGGGTCTGTGCGGTCTTTTGATACGTACCTAAAGTTCGCTGGCGTGAACTTCCAGGAAGGCGTGAACGATACCGGATCTTGCGAGCAGCTCCACTGGGTGCCATACGAAAATGCGACGGAGGTGGAAGCTCTTGTGGGAAATGGCTGGAAACTCCAGACTCAAGCTGCTGAGCCCACTCCTAAGCAGCAGGTTGCGCAGGAAATCGGGCAGGAGGAAAAAAAGGAGGACGTGGCGGTAACAACGGTGACCTCGGAACCCACGAAGGAGCAGGCAGTCGTGGACAATGATCCGAATGCTGATGTCGCGCTGAAAGCCGCGGACGCGCACACTGAGAACGGCGCGGACATCGGCGAGGACGAGAAACTAGAGGAAGCGAAGGCGCGTCTTCGACAGGAGGTAGTAGAGAACCGCACGGCCAAGGGGCCTTCCACGGCACCGGTGTGGTTCTTCCTGTTTGTAATCGTGGCCGCTCTCTTCGTGACGCTTTCGAACGACAGTGTGTCGCGTTCGATCCGGCTAGCAGTCTGCTCCAGTGCACCACACACGCACAGCAGCAACGAATAAGTTCTGTCAAGTACACCCCGGTTCCCTACTTAGAAAGCGCCTTCAGCTTGAATTGGTATCTGCGTTCACATGATTTGCTGGCGGGACAGTCTTTGGTTTGGCGTCTAACAAGACGAAATAGCAGCAGCAAAAATCCAACCTAAAGTATCTTTCGAGTTCTTCTACTTCAGTTGATCGAGCAGAGACCGCAGAGCCTGCTTAGCGTTGGTGTTGAGTGCATCTCCATCCGTCTGCTGGACACGCTCAAAAACGTCGAGAGCGCCGTTGTCGCGAAGCCAGTCCAAATTCTCGTCGTTCGACACCACAGCGCTCTCCAGCGCTAGCAACGCGTTAGTCTGTAGCGACTCCAACGCCCCACTGGCAAGGTGCTGCACCAACATCGCCAGTCCTCCGGCTTCAGCAACGAGTGACTGACTCGCTGCATTCAGATGAACACCGTGATGCACCGCCCACGCAGCGCTGCTATTGACGTCTTCAGCAAAGACTGGCGACAGCAACAGCACAAGAGCCGGCAATGTGCCGCTCTCGCGGAGAGTGTCCTGCGCATCAATATCCCGTCCAGATAGGGCGTTTCCCAGTGCGAAGGCAGCAGCACTACGGAGAGCGTCGCTGTGCTCGTCGTCTAGCAACTCCCCCATGCGCAGCAGACCATCTTGATCCAGGACCTGGCGCCGACCAGATGCAGTGCTGGCGATATTCCCCACACACGTGCAGGCCGCGCGTTTAATTGCTTCATGAGGACTCCCCAGCACGCTCAAAGCCGCACCCACAACAGTCGGAGAAGAAACAGCGTCAGCAGCCGTGGGCTCCAGCGCCAGATTGCCCAGCATGAGGGATGCAGCCGCCTGCAGTCGAGGATCCGTCTGCGTCAGAAATGGAAGCAAAATCGTCGGCGCTTTCAGTCTCAAAAGCTCCTGAGCAAGAAGTGGCTCCACCGACAGACGGATCAGCGCCAGGAAGGACGGGACCAGCAGATCGGACGAAGCGATGGTGTCGCTGTCCTGTAGGAAGCTCAGCAGTGCCTCCAGCGCGTCGCTGTCCACGATCTCCAGCGCATGTCGCTCCTTGGTCGCCTTATCCAGCGAAGTGCTCAGACTCAGCGCGTTGATGGCTGCCACGCGGTCGTCTGTGGACGTTTCCTTGGCCTTGAGCGCCTGTGCCAGGTCGAAGATGTTATTGGAAGACGTCGAGTAACCCCGGACGGATGATGCCACTGGCAGCTGAAGCTTCTGTGCCAGTGCTGGACGGGCAGTCGTCGCTAACGCAGTACACACCCGAGTGTTAGAGGTGTTAGTAGTTGTCAATGCGCCCCAGCGACGCGCCGAGGCCGCCACTCGTCGAAGCAGCATGCGAGTCATGGTGAGCCGTCAGAAAAATCACTTATGTCACTAAGTCATTAAAGTGATCATTGTGTAATTGGCCTCGCACAAGAGCATCATGGGCAAGAATCGCCACAGCAAGGACCGGTTGTTCATCACGCAGACCGAGCACAAGTATCTCTACGGCGGCAAGAAGCAGGAGATTCGTCGTGCCTACAAACGTACGACGTCTACGTCCGGGTTTTCGCTCTCTTCCGGTTTAATAACCATCGTTTATTACTCAGGTTTGCCATTCAACTGCTGCTCCATCACCCTCTGCCCCTTCACGGTAGGAATACGTTTATCCCTGCTCTGTTGCACTTTTACTCCATTTAACGCTAACATATGAGATGTTAGAATCCGGTATGCACACGGGAGGGCCACCTTTTCGACCTTGAGGCTGTCGTGCCATACGTCAAGGAGCACCAAATTGTACGTATTGCAGTCGAGCGACCCAGAGAGGGCAGTTTATACTCAATAGCGTATTGCTTCTGTGTAGAACCCCGTGACGGGCAAGCCACTGGCGTTAAAGGAACTCATCCAGTTGCATTTTAGCAAAAACTCCCAGGGAGAGTATTTCTGCCCTGTGACCTACAAAGTCTTCACGGATAACACCAAGATCGCTGCTATCGCAACTACGGGCAACGTGTTTTGCTACGAGGCTGTGGAAGAGCTTAACATCAAACCGAAGAACTGGGCGGTGCGAAATAGCTGTGGAAGACTGTACGATTTAACCTGCGGACGTTGACTTCCTCTATGCGTGATGAATAGGATCTCATTTCCGGTGCGAAGTTTAAACGCAAGGACGTAATCATTCTGCAGGATCCACAAGACTTTTCCAACCGTGAAATTGAGAACTTCGAGCATTTGCGTCGTGCAAAGACGAGTGAAAGCGTAAGTGGGTTAAAACGTTTGGGTTTACATGGATGCACTTCGAACAGCATTTGACATTATTTGTGGTTTTTGTGATATGTGCGATACAGTCTGCTTCTTCAGGCACTGGTGCTCGGAATATCCGCACAAATGCAGCGACAGATCGCATTCTTCAAGAGGTGAGACAGTGCTATTATACCTTCTCTTTAGTTGAGAGATCCGCAGCAGCATTATCTAACAGGCACCACTGGCTTTTGTGTAGCTTGAATCGAAGCGAGCGGCGCAGAAAGAGCTTGCAGAAAAGATTAAACTTGGATCCGATGGCGTGAGTGAGAAGGATAAAATTGTGGCGTCGCTGACCCATCACAACTTGTCGAAAGAAGAAGCTGCGGCTAACAAGACGGCTAGTTCAGGAAAGCTGCAGTATTCGCAGTTTACCGCCGGGGAGTGCTCCAGCTCGTTCACATCGACCGTAAGAGCTCCTGTAACGAAGAACGCTATGGCGGTGGCCTCTGAACAGGAGAAACTGGAACGTAGGTGGAAGGCAGTCCGGAAGCTGAAGAAGAAAGGCCTCGTTCGACTTGAAACAAGTGTAGGAGACATCAACTTGGAAGTCGATTGTGACTTCGTTCCGCAGACTGCCGACAACTTCATGAGCTTGTGCCAAAGCAAGTATTACGACGGAGTCTTGTTCCACCGGATCATAAAGGGCTTCATGATGCAAGGAGGGGATCCGACGGGGACAGGTCGAGGTGGCCAATCCATTTGGAAGAAGCCATTTCGTGATGAAATTGACAGCCGATTGGTACGTTTTAGTTACAGAAGCATCTTTACCTGTAGCTAACGAGTGATGTTGCTCTCTGTGATACAGTCTCACAACGCACGAGGTGTGCTGAGTATGGCAAACTCTGGGCCAGGAACGAATAACTCGCAGTTCTTCATCACTTTCAAAGCTTGCACACACCTGGACAAAAAACATGCTGTATTTGGTCGAGTTGTCGGAGGAATGGATGTACTAGATCTCGTTGAGCACGTGGAGACGGGTGCAGATGACCGGCCTATTGAGGATGTACGCATTAAGCGTACTCAGGTATTTGTGAACCCATTTCAGGAGTATGAAGAAGCTCAAGAGCAAGGCCTGGATGTCGTCCAAGTTGCAAAGGAAAAAGCTGCCCAGGAGGCGAGACAGGAAGTGCGAGGCGCCGTTTTAAAAGTTGGTGGCAAGTGGGTCGCGTATGATGATTTGGGAGAACTGGACGTGGCGAGCATTCCCACGCACGAAACTTCAAAGGACGAGAACGTGGGGAAATACCTAAAGGAGAAGTCAGACTCCTCGACCAAGAAGCGGTCGTTGGAACCGGCAAAGCCTACTGTCATTGAGAGCAAGAAGAAAAGCAAGAAACAAGTACCTGGAACTTTCGGCAATTTTGCTGGGTGGTAATGCTGAAAGACTCATTTGTCCAGCCCAAGAATAATTGACTTCGAAACGGAAATAGGGCTGCGGCTTTTGAATAGGAATTCGGGACAGTGTGTTTTCAAGATCTCCCAGCACTTTGAAAGAGCAAGAAGGACAACACCAACCTATGGACAAGTACGTAGTGGAGAAAGTCATTGGAGAAGGCACGTATGGCATCGTGTACAAAGCCAAAGAAAAAGTACGTGTGAGGCCGCAAAGATCTACTGTTGGTTGTGTACTCATTCCGGTAACGTGTAGGCAACTGGAGACTTTGTAGCTATTAAAAAGTTTAAGACCGCTGGTGGTAAGCACTTGTCCTGTATTGCGTTGGTAGCAACGCATCGTAATCTTGTGGTGCTATCGTAGATGAGCAGCTATCAAAGCGAGAGATTCAAGCGTGTTCTATGCTCACCCACCCCAATATCGTCTCCTACCGCAACAGTTTTCGACACGACGGTTTATTGCATTTAGTCTTCGACTATGTATGCGGTGGCATGGTAAAGGTACGAGCTAGAGCACCAGAAACTTCCCAGATCTTAGACTCACTTTGCTGCTGCCAGCTTTTATCCAAAAACAAAAAAGGAGTCAGCCCACAGGAAGCCAGAAAAGTCATATTTCAACTGTGCAAGGCTCTAGAATACTGCCACTCCAGCCACATTATTCACCGAGGTAACGTTGCTAGTGATAGTGTGAAATCCGTTGTTTGGCGGCTATCTACAACGACCAACTGCCTGCTAGATGTGAAACCAGACAACATCCTCATTGATGAAAGCGGCGACATCAAGCTGTGCGACTTTGGTGGGTCAATAATTTGTGAAGTGATGTTTTGCGCAGAGCCAACTGACATTTTGCCATGCAGGAGTTGCGAGAACTGTGCAGTTTGAAGGCGATGCGCTGACAGACTACGTGTCGACGCGATGGTATCGTCCTCCTGAGCAAGAGTTGCGGTAGGTTCGAAAGAATTTTTTTTTTGCCAGTGCTGACCTCATTTGATCTCTATCGTGTAATATAGACTCGATCGCTATTATTTCGATGCCGACATTTGGAGCGTGGGCTGTGTGCTCATGGAGCTGCTGACAGGTCGACCGATCTTTCCTGGCAACACACAGATTGAGCAGTTGTAAGCTCGCTTACATAAAAGCCCTATGAAGCCTGACGATAACGTTTCCATTTTCACACACAGAAACCTCATCCAGAGCTACCTAGGGCCTCTTCCAGCGACACTCCTTCCTCGAGTTCCTCGAGGTGTCGTCTCTCTCCAAGCACCATCCAAGTCGTTTCAAGAGTTCCTAGGTGATCGGCCACTTCTCGATGGAACCTTCGACTTCCTCGTCAGCACATTGCAACTCGAGCCAAAGCTTCGTCTGTCAGCTAAACAGTGTCTAGATCATCCCTTTTTAAGGCCATTACGAGACGCAGAGCGCAGAGACCGTGAGAAGCAACGCCGAGCCGGACGAGCATCCCGCCTTAGTGATGACGAAGGTATCGAGGAAGACATACCTGGACAAGATCAACCCTCATCCAGAGTGCACTCGAACGAATATAAAGCCGACCAAAAGGCTGGTGGTCTTGAAGTCCCCGTTTCCCCGTACAAGTCCGGGCCCCACTCGTTTGACTTTAAACACGACGATGAGAAGGAAACTGCAGCAGCAAAGTCGAAGCAGCGCCTCCGTTTGAGTGCTAAGGGCTCTGGTACGTACAACAACAATACGGAGTGCGACAGTGATGACATCCAGGAAATCATCGAGACCGAGGACTTCGACTCGCCGTCTCGTTCACGCATTCGCCAGCATCGACTCCCTACAAACAACGACAGCAAACGACTTGGAGATACCCCACCACGATCAAAAGGCGCCACACACCGTGGACCACTTTCAGCCTCTGCGAAAGCAGAAATGGACCCGCTGGATGGCGGCGGCAGTGGTTACGAGGACGACTTTGAGGAGTATCAGCACGGATATGAATGAGGTCAACGCTAAACACGACAAGACTTGAATTCGGTTACAGTACCATGCTGTATTAACATTTTGTGCTTGTTTTCAAATGGACTGACTAGAAAACGAACGGTAAGGTCCAAGTCATCTCTTAGGCCAAGTTTGCGGGGGATTTCACCTCGACGAAGTTGGGGGAATTGGCATTTTTGCTCTTGTGGAACAGAATTTCGATATCCTCCAGCAGAATTCCCTTCGTCTCCGGGCAGAAGAAGTAAACGAAGACGAGGCAGATAAGGCAAAGACCCGCAAACAGGAAGAAGACGCCGTTGATGTTGAGCGACGGGAAAAGCTTCACCACTTCGGTCATGACAGCACCCATGGCCCAATTGGCAGCCGTTGACAGAGACACCGCCGATGCACGCACATTGAGCGGGAAAATCTCGGCCGGGTAGATCCAACACACGGGGCCCCACGAAATAGCGAAGTTGAAGACGAAGAACGCCGTTCCCAGGCAGATGAACCATCCGCCCACCTTAGGGCAGCCGGCGTTATCCACGTTGCCGTCGCAGATAGCGGTAAACAAGATCGCGGCGAACAGATGACCGAGAATCATGCCCACACCACCGATCAGCAGCATTTGTCGACGACCGAACGTGTCCACCCAGCGCATTGCGGGGATGGTACTCAGGAAGTTCACACCGGAGATGAAGAGCGACGAGTAGATACCGGCTTGGGTGATGTCCTTGAAGATAAGAGCTCCGTAGCTCATGATGGGGTTAATACCGGTGGCTTGTTGCAACACCTGAAGCACCATAGCGATAATTAAGCGCTTCCTTAATGACGGATTGATGACCAAGTCGAGAACACCCTGGCCGCCGGCCTCCTCTTCAGCGATCTGTTCACCAATAGCTTCCAGTTCATGACCAACATTTTCGGTCATTCGAAGTTTTTTCAAGACCTTTTCAGCTTCTGCCTTGCCCTTCTTTTGGTACGTCCAACGAGGGCTTTCAGGCACAAACCAAATGCCGAGAAGCACGACGATGGGGGGTGCCATTGAAACACCATTGGTCGTACGCCAACCACGGTTGCGGTTCTCCACGATGATGTTCACCACGTTGGCAAGGAACAGTCCGATTACACACGTCATCTGCATGAATCCAGACAGCATTCCACGAAGCTCCTTGGGGGCCATTTCAGCGCCAAACAGCGGCAAAGAGAACGACGAGTTGCCGACACCGAAACCTTGAATGATACGCGCAATGTACATAAGCGTATGCGCCTGGGCCTTGTTGAAGCACACCCATGAGGTACCAGCACAGAACAGGACACCAGCTGAAAAGATGGTCGCTCGACGTCCAAACTTATCGGCCACAATGCCGCCCATGAAGGCGCCGACGAGGCAGCCCAGGTTGTACGCCATGTTGTACCAGACCGTGAAGGTCGTCCATTCAGCAGGAAGGTCCGACGTAGACTTGGTGCAGTCCGCGTAGGTGAAGTTGTGCCATCCCACGCAGTAGTCATTCAGGAACGAATCCATGATCAGCACGCCCGAAGTTACACCTTGGTCATAACCGAAGAAAATACCTCCCAGCGACGCGAAGACGCAGACGATGATAGCGTATGTGCGCGAGCCTTCAGTCGGCGTGTCGTCGATATCGGGGGTGTTCACGATCACCCCGGCCGCCATGGTTTAAAGTTGTAGTTCACCCGACGATACTTGGAGTAGATTGTTGGGACGACTTTGCTAGTTGGAAGCAAATTGCAGAATGAACGAAGTAGTGAGCTCCAACGTGCGGTAGCTTCGTTGGGTAGAAGGACCTGGTCAACTGCAATAGGAGACAGCAAGGTGGATCAAGTGCTCGAATGTACCAGGATGAGAATGAACAGTGCAGTTGATGTGTGAGCCGTTGTTGAAGTTTGCCATAGCGGTTTAACGTCATAAACCCTCGGGAAATCATCATGAAGCACTGCTCCGAGCAGGCAGATTGTTCAACAAGTTGTTGCCCTTCGTACGACTTGATTTATTTCGCCATGAGAACAGCCACGACCGCCAGTGACCAAGCTTTGCGAGGACAACTCGACCCCACGCAGCACACAACTCTAGAAGTCTACGGAGATCTCCCAGGAATCATCGCAGGACGACGTTGCCCGGCAGGTTGCCGCTGTGTACTTTGGTCAGGTCCTTCTGGGACTTGATTCCTGCTGGTTCTCGTCATTGGTCGCGGCTTTCAGAAGCATCAGCAAGTAAGTACAAGTGTACTGGAACTGTCAACCATTTCTGAAGTGACCTGGCTCAGCAGAATCGTCTATGTTACAAACTTCACCAAAAGTTCAACCTCGACTACTGCGCTGTGGTCCACAGTGTGCCAACGACTCACAGCGAGGGCTGAGGGCACAGCATTCTCTAATTCAGTCTTGGCTCTCTAGCTGAGGCGATATGGGCTCGAATCTATTATACTGTAGCTGGGACTTTTACCTCCGCAAGATATATCAATAATACTTGCACGTGCAAAAAGGTGTCGCGAATTGTAGATATGCCCGGAAAGCGACTTACTGTCAGCACGGCCACACACCGCTTCAGCATGATGTTATCTGTGGTAGACATCTACCAAGTCACGACGAACTGCTTTGTATCGCGCAGCCTCGGAAGAAAAGTTGTTTCTCTGGAGGCTCGAGAAAAGCTCCGACTGTACATGTATGTCTGAATTTACAGGAAGTTGAAGCATAGGGTCAAACCCCTGGGGTACTTGTCAAAACTGCACTTTGGGTTGTTTCAGAAGTTTAAAGCCACAAACTGTCCGTACAACATGTAAACCACCCTCGCACTCGTAGGAATTCGCTAGGTGTCAACATAGCGAATCTAATTGCCGCCCTCTCGAATTGCCGCCGCGCCCTAGTCGTCGCTCAATTCAAACCTTCATTCGCAGACATGGAGAGAGATGCTGATGCGGAACGACACGTGTGCACAAACGACGGCCGCTTTGATGGCGGAAAGAGCGCGAGCAACATGTTGACAGTACTGAAAAGGCAAAACAAACATACACATCCATTTAGACACCAGAACATGTATGAAAAGAAGACAAAAAGAATACGCATCCTCACTGCACTGCAAACGTACCCGACAGAAGTTTCCTGGTATTCTGGCCGCCGGTGCATGAGCACCCGCATGAGGTAGAGAATCTTTTCGAGTTCTTGGTATGTTTGGAGAATTACCCAGCGTTCTCGTTCGGCATTCAACTCCTTTAGCGCTTGACAGTTCTTGTTGAAACGGGTGAGATCGTTGAGGGGCAACAACTTGCGGTTCGGAGTCATGACGGCAGTAGCGAGGAAAGTGGACAACGTCATGGTGAGAAAACCGAAAGATTTTGTGGCTTTCGCTTTTGCGATTCGGTTGAATCCATCGTCGACATCTTCCATTGAGCAAAAGCCTGGATTCGCCGCCAAGTATACTCCTGTGATCTGTGGCGGCGGTAACGATGTCAGATCCAGGGTCGGAGAGAAAGAGCGTCCCGACATCTTGTACAGCCACCCGTGGGCCTCAAACAGACGCCCCTGTTGCACTTGGCTGTCCTTGAAAGCACCGAGCCGAAAAATTACGATACCGATAAGCTCGGCAACGTCCGAATCCTCCCGTGGCTCCCATTTTTCGTATGGCCCTTCAAGTATTTCCGACACGAAATTCATGATTTCTTTGAATCTTGAGGCGGAGTAGTCATTCACACTTTCCCACCCCCTGGCCTCAGACAGAAATGCCGTAAGCTTTGCCTGATCACAAGACGACATATGCTCAGGTCTTTTGTACTTGAGCGTGATATGCTTTCGTAGCTGAGTAGTGCACCTGGACATCAGCACGAAATACATTAATTCAATACAAGTCAAATATCAACTACACAAAGCCACGTACCATTTAAAGCGTGAGGACGACGGCGGGAATGCGTCCTGAAGCTTCTTGATGAGGGCCATAAAGTCCCGCAGCCCCGAAGCCCCAAGTTTGCCATCAGTGTCAAGTATTGCACGCACAACGACCAAGAGGATCTGCCGTAAGTCTTCTAGACGGTGGAGTAGCTCTTCGGAACTGGGAGAGATGGCGTTCCGCTTCAACAACTCTTTCGTGGCAATTTTCGCGCTGTCGACGGATTCCTGGACACGGGTCTCTTCACCTTTCACTCGAGTAAGAGCGGCGATTTTCAGTGCATCCTTGACGCTTTTGGCAAACACGGCATCTCTTTCTCTCCCTGAAAGCCCGGACAAGCGCTGCCCCAAGCCATCGACTACCTGCGCAACCCTCTTCTCACTTTGAGGCACTGGAGACCGTGGCCTGCCGTGAAGCAGCAGATATTGGTTCTGTCGTGGCCAAATGCTCTGCTGTTCAGGTTTGCGAGGAAACAGCTCAACTGGAGCTCCCGGTCTTAAAAAGGAGTTGCCACTGGGAGGACTAGTGGCACGTCTCTTTTGCCCAACAACTTGCGTGGTTGCTGGGAGAGCTTCGGTGTTGACGCTCAGTGCCCTCTTTAGGTCGTTAGGCGCCAATTGCCCTGTTTGGGTCACACCAGGCCTTCCAAGCTGGTCTCGAACTGTGAAATGTGACGGAGCAGCAGTTGTAGCTCCTGAAGACCCTAGATCCGAAGCCCCAGACGAATGTGAAGGTAGAGCAGCTGAATGTATACCAGCTGCAGCACGAATCGCGCGCTTCTTACTCCGTATGGGCGACAGAATCTCGATGCCATCGTCACTCTCGTCCTCTTCTTCCGTCAAATGCACTGTGGGTTGAGCCCTACTCGAGCGGGTAAAAGCGTTCAACATAGACTGGATCTCTCTCAGCACCGGGCTGATGTCTTCGTTGGTATTGCTCATCTTTCTTATGGACACTTCCGTGCTGCTCGGTAGTGTCACGACTGATCCTTGCGCATTGTGCACATCTCGGGCGACGCGCACCACCTCCTGCAGGCGCTTCACTGACGCAATCGCCTCCGCTAACATGATCTCCGCCTTCTTCGCCTCATCTTGAACAGCCCCAAAACACACAGAGCGCTGCTGGACGGCGCTGAGCCCCGCGCGCGACAGAATCACGTCCATTCGGTCGGGTCGATTCTGAAATGGAAGACGATGTTACTTCGTCTTCGTTATCTATACGTGTATACTGTATGTATATCAATTTTAAAATGAACCAAACAGGCACAGTACTGATTTAATTTAGATTGTAATTTACACTTATTGGTGTACGTACATGTATCAAGTATTGGATTTTTCAGTACATCGTGTCGTTTCACTCGACATTTAAGATTGTAAGGCTATCACTTGTGAGGCTATCACTTGTGAGTCACAAGTTGTGATTCCGTTGCGTATTGACTGTACTGTGGGTGGCTGCCGCGCAAAATACGTTCTAAAAGCCTGCGTTCAGTATTTGCTTGAAAGGGACTTATAAAGATCCTGGAAAGGAGATATCACTTACTACTGTATACTGAACACTACCAGACCAATTCTCTCTAGTTCGGTGATCGAGTACCGAGTGAAACTCTAAATCTATTTTCCCTGGAACTGCCGAAAACATAGCGATGCATCGAATTAACGACGCTGTCTGCCGTCTCGATTGGAGCCAAGTTGAACATGAGCTGAACCCTCCAGACGGCAGCGACGGAACCCCGTTTGAGCTCTGCGCTGCGACCCGAGACCATTGGAGAAGCTACGTTGAGTCAGAGGAACAAGCGTTACGATCCCGTTTGATGGCGTGGTGCGACGGCAACGTCCTTATTGTCGAGTTGCCAGGGAATCTACACGCAGACGTTGTTGCTTCTATCAACCATGCGGTATACAATGCCACGGGAACTGGCGATAACCACCTGGCGCACCACGGAGACGGTTTCATCAGGCCGCACAGGGACATCTTAGGAGCCGACGTCTCCGCCCTACTAGCGGAGCTCGAGCCAGATTGCAGCTTCGGCCCTCGTAATACTATTCCTGGGGCACAGTTGCCACAGGGGTTCTCCTGGCGGATGTTCCACACGCTGAAAGTGGAGCTTGGGATATCTCAAACCTGGGGTGGACGATGTGGCTTGGACTTCAAGGCCGATGCGTGGCGTCAGTGTCCAGGCGTACAATACGTCGTTTGTATCCACATCAGCCGGGGGGCTCAACGTATGCCAGTACCGCGTGGACTCGATTTTGAACGGGGAGTTTCAAGGCCCTCGTATGCTCATAACGAACATCGACAACAACAGCGTCTTGACGTTTGACGCTTGGCGTTTGCTGGGGCTTCCGCCCGGAGCTAATCTCCCTGCTGGTTTTAACAATCCCGTTACGTTCAACCTCTTCGACACCATCGAGCGGAACCTGGCAGAGGAACGACAGGATACCGCACTTCTAGAGCAGGCGCGAAAAGACCGTGAAGCTGCTGTTGACGCCGCCGCTGGACAGCGCCCACGTCGACGCCGGCGACTTCAGTAGCCACACACCCGTGGTAGCGGCAGCATATACTTCTTCTTCTTTCTTACGTTCCCCTGTCTACATGTAGTGTGTTCAAGAAGCTGCTGCAATCTAATCCACCAACTTCCTCTGTGCCAAGTTGCTTCACTCTTTGCATCGTCTAGAAATACATGTAGAGGTGTGCGTATGCAGCCTTCCGACCGTCAAGCTCGTGGTAGTCGGAGACGCCGCAAGGAGCAAAGGCCAAACCAAGAGAGAGAACTGACCGGTGCATGAGTTAGCTACCGGCGGGTTAAATTAATTGAGTTGTAATGATGCAGAGCTATGGTTTGGTTGTCTTTCTTTAAAAGTATTGTGTTTACTCGTCAACCAGCTCTTGTTAGCAGTGTTCGTGTGCACATCGGACCGACG
>LGSM01000274.1:0-41551 GCA_001314345.1 Phytophthora multivora
AGATTTGGATCTTTCACGTCGATCCGGTGCTCGATTTCGCGCTTCTCTGGAAGACCTTCAGGAAGTTCGGGTCGGAATACCGTGTCCTTGTACTTCGTCAGCAGTTCAAAGGCAGGGTTCGACCGAAAACTTTCCCAGTCCGTTTCCAGATAGCGTTGCGCTTTTGCAGTTCCGACATTGTCGGGTTGGTCGCGTCGCTCCAGCGATCGCGCGACTTTCTTGATCATCTCGTTCGTCAGAACCAACATGAAGTCAGGCTCTTCTATCGACTTGGTCTTGATTCTCAGGAACTTTCGCAGTTTCTTTCGCGTGGTGAACTTGGTCTGCACACCAGCTTCATAAGTAACCCCCATCGTGAACATCTTTTCCACGACGGAATCTCTTCTCCTGGCATCGCTGCTTCCAGCAGCAATGCCGTCGCGTCCTGACGACTTCATCTCGCCTTCGTATGATGAACTCTTGCCAGCGGACACGTCTTCCAGTTGCTCGCGAGCAACGCTTGGGGTATCTCTCTGCTCTGAGTCGTGAACGGGTTTGACCGCGGACTTCACATCCGTTTCCAGCGCGGCGCCTCGACAGGAATCGGGTCTTTTCGCCGATAGGCGCCCCGACAGATCTCCGAAGCCCGAAGGCAATCACCGGTCCGCTTTCCTCGATCGGTCCACAGGTCTCGTCTGCTCTTTCCCAGTGCAAAGTCTTCATCCGTGTTCCTTCGACTCGTCGACCTCGCCAGTCGATCTGCGGCTGTATGTCCTCAAAGAATGGAATTCCAAGGATACAGTCGAATTCGTCAGGTATTGCGTAGACGACGGCAACACAGTCGTATGCTTCGTCCAGTCCTGACACTGTTATACTGAGAGGTAGCACCTCCAGTTGGGCTTCCACGATATGGTTGTCTCCTAGCTTAACTCGAATGTTCTTGTCAGTGAACTTTGTTGTCTTAAGCTGGTGTTCCTCTACCCACCGTAGTTCGACGCCTCAAAGTGTTGGAGCACATGCTCACGGAAAATCCCCCACGTGTGCTCCTCCACTCGAATCGTCGAAGACCAGTGCAGGAACCAACCAGAGGCTGGTTTCTCCATCGCCGAACCGGCGATCCCAGGGAGATGAGAGTTCGCGTCGTCGATCAGAATCCCGTTGATGCGACAGGCAATCTCTATCTGGAACAGCCATTCACGCACGTCGTCCCTCCTCTTGCCCGTAAACTTGGGCAGATTGCTCGGCACCCGTGTACGAGCTGCCATTGCTTGATTCAGCCGTTCGATCTCGGCACGTAATTGGGCGTTGGTCGGCATGGGCTCCTTGTAGTCTGGCTGCTGGGACCAACAAGTGCTACCAGTATATCTGGACAGGAAAGCTTGAGGGGGCGCTAAAGTAGAAGTGCTGCCCCCGCAGTTCAGACGGGTGGAAGCTTCTAGAAGCTTCCAAAGCCGCACTACATCTGCTTATATATTCTTTACCAAGTTTTCAATTACTTTCATGGTGTAGAACAATGTCTCTAAGAAAAAATATGCTCATGACGATTGCACTGGCTGCGGATTTATCATCCAGCTGCTTCACGCTCTTCAAAAGTCTCTGGGCTCGCGTTTGGCCGGTTTCACAGTAGGAAATTCCACCGATTCTCTTGAATTGTTGCATTTCACTACAAGTTAAAACGATTAGTCAACTATAGAATGAACAGGTTTCCATGGGTGGACATACCTGTAGAGAGCAGCTTTCAGGGTTAAATCTGCGACGACATTCAGAAGCGATTGAATGTGCGGAGCTAGGTGCCCGTACATTTCCCCGAGGCCTGACGCTTCAGGCTCATTTTCAGCTCACTACCCCACTGTTCTCAGAGCTCTGATGATATCTTTCACCACCTTCGCCTTCACGCCAGTCAGTGCTACGCGAGAAGCTACAGCGACTGAAGCAAACAGTCGATATCGAGACCTACAACGGCGAGTATTCAGCCCTCATCTTCCGAGTCGAAGGAATGAGTGTGCTCGACCAAGTTCTGTGCTACGCGAACGGCCTCAAGCCTCGCACTCGGTGCTACGTGAAGCTCGAGAATCCTGTGACGTTGAGTGCCTTTATGGACTTGGCCGTCAAATACGAGGTAACCTACTTCGTCGACGACGCTCGTGAACGCAAGGTTCGTCATGAAAAGCCGAAGACTTCTCAAGGACAAGGTGAAGACAACAAGAAGACGTCCAAGGGAAAACCTTTCCGAGGAAAGGGGCGCTTTAAACCGAGCTCTAACTCCAAGAGCAAGGAAACTCGTACCTGTCACTTTTGCAACAAGCCTGGCCACATCAAGGCCAACTGCTTTTCGTGGAAGAAGGAGCAAGAAAAGCAGGGAAACGAGAAACCACGTCAGTGAGAGAGGGTCCTGTCGTGGAGGAGAAAGTAACCAGCGCGGTTAAGATTGATAATATCAGCCTTAAATGTTCTGAGTGAAAACCCTCTAGTTTACAAGTCACGTCCACTGTTCGCCGTCAGCGGTGACATCAGTGTAACTGGCAAAACAAAGAAGACATCGAAGATGCTTCTAGACTGTGGTGCGACCACGATCTATGTTTCGAAGAAACATACTAATTTTAGGTAATCTAGATCCACCTCCTATTGGTTACCTTTTATCCAATCAGGAAACACTTGGTTTTAATCAAGTATATTGAGAGTGTCACCGCTCCAATATACGTGCTCTATTTAACAGTTGTCTACAGCATACCAAGCGCCAAATACTACCCTCACACAAGGAGTTTAGCGGGGAATGAACTCCAGACAAATATCGAAAGTATTATGATGTACGCGTCAGCTCAAATAATATTTTTGTTGGAGCTCCATCTCGTCCTGAAGCGGAGATCCGGCTTATCCCTGCTTATCAGCTTGTGTTTGTTCTGGAAAATGAAATGGAGCTGGCCCAAGGGCGTTTGCTCGTGTGGATAATGCCATTGTTGCAGATCACACTGGTGCACTTTGGTACGCATATAAGCGGCAGTGATCAGACGAAACGTGTTTTTACTAACCCAGTTTTTTTTTTTGTCAGGTTTAGATTTCAGCTTTCAGTTGTTGTGGTTACAGTACGATTAATACTGGTAGTGCAACGGTACGTTGTACGGAAGCCCAATAGGGATTAATTCGGCATTTATGTGGCGCACGCTAATAGTAGGTACCACTGTACTAATTCAATACAAATTTCAAGTGACCACTCCTTATAAACATTCAATATTGTATCGGTTTACTGTGCAAATGTTTTGTCCTCAGGTTATAAAATGTAAGAGGGTTGCCTGCGTTTCCTGTCAGATTGAGACACATGGATTCCGCGCAATATCGTGAGGAGCAGGTTAATCCACTGCCATTTTTACTCTTCAATTTCCAACATTAATTTACAACTTGCGATAGCAAGTACAGTGTACTGCTACCGTCTCTCGCAAGCCATGATTCAAACCGCTATTCAAGCGGTTTGAAGCATGGCTTATTTGTTTAGCGCTACCAGCCCAATCCTCTAGTTGTTTAAGTGTTTCAACTGTTTCAACTAATAAAAGGCTAAAGATTCCACCATTAAAACGTATGATACGTTAAAATATGAAAAGTATCTTTCCGAAATCTTGAAGCGACACCAAGATGGGGAGCTATTATGGCGAGCATGAACACTTCTATAGTGGCTATGATGAATACGCTGGGAGTTTCGGACCTCTTAAAGTTTCTTCCTCGTCTTCGTTCCGATCTCGGGGGCGCCTACCACCAAGTCGCCGCGGATTCTCAAATTTTGGGGACGTTTTAAAGCAACGAAAAGGTCAGAAGCCTGTTGCACGCGAATTTGATCGTCGTGCTAAGTATCTAGCTAACCGCAAGGCGAAACGTGATCGCCGACTACCGGAAGAGGATAGTGATGGCGGTGAAGACTTGCAAACCAAGGAGAACGGGCCAGCAAGTGGGCCCCAAGACCTCAATAGACAAGTCTGGTTACCTACGCGTAACTTCACATTCCGGCAAAGAGCAGGGAAACTGGATACGAGAGCCATCGCCCGCCTTGATCTTGAGAAAATTGCGGCCACTACAGACATTGAAACTATCCAGAGGCATCTGGAGAATTTGGCTTTTTCAGATGTGACGGTGGATGATGTACAACATTATTCAGATGACTATTTTCTCAAATTATTCCAGATAGCACAGGTACATTTTTGTTTGTTTGTGAGGTGAAGAGTTGTGTGGTTTTAACGTTTTCTGTGTAGCTTACGTTGGAGTATCTCATGCACGTGCAAGACTCTCTTGTCGACCACACAGAGGGGTTGGAGAAACAGTGTGAACAACTGATGACTGAGTGTCAACAACTCGAGACTGAAAATGGACAGCACGAGACGGAAATCGCAAGCTTGAAACGCGAGATCCGGCAAAAGCAGCGTACAATGGCGACGTTAGAGCTGATGCTACTCAATGCGTCCGCTTCAAATCGTATCGGCTCTTCTGCGAAGGAAAATGCAGCTCGAGAAGCCAATGCTCTTGTTGATGATTTACTGAATAATCGCACCGATCCCGCAGCTAATGAGGAGGGATCGATCACTAACAGTAAGCCATTGACTTTGCTGCTACCACTTCAAGTTGAACTCGCTGATGAATGTTTTTGTTTTTGTTTTCTACAGCAGTGTCCTGTGTGTTGTGTGGAAAGCGGTTTGTGTCTCCAGAGTACTTAATCCGCCATCAGCAGAGACGCCATCAAGATGCAAAGAGAAAGAAGAAGAAGAAGAGTTCTGCGTCCAGTAGCGACAGTGATACCAAGAAGAAGGAGAAGAAGAAACTACAGAAACCTGCCCCTCTGCCAAAAGAAATTCTTGATGCACTTGAAGAGAAGAACCAGTTGGCGAAGCAGCTCCTGGCTCTGCAGGATCAGGTTCGTGTTGACCACGAGTCGAGAGATAGACAGCGCCAACAGCTCGAAATCCAGCAGAATCAAATGAGCTCGCGGGTAGAGTCGTACATGGAAAAGCTGCAAGCCACACTTGTCGAGATCGAGAAGAAGCAGGAGGCTACAAAGCAAGACCTGCGGCAGTATACGCAGGAAGCGATCGCTCGCCTACAAGTGGAAGCTGCAAATGCAGAGCTTTTGCGTCTTCAAGCCCAGAAACCCTCACGTGCAGGACGCTTAGAGAATGATGATGGCGAGCAGACAGAAAGATCCAGAAAAGAGGAGGCGAGGTGGTCTGAGAAGGTGGAGAAGCTGATGGATACGTTTATGAAGGCTCAAGCTCAAAAGCAGCAGGAAGTCGATGCTCTGGAGCAAGAGAGCAGCAAGTTGTGGTCGAAGTACAACAAGTTAAAGAAGAAAAGTCGCCGTCCAGAGCCTACCATGAGACTGGCTGATTTAACTGCTCTGGATGCTGAGCGTTTTGGTGTCGATCGTGGTGAAGTGGTTAAAACAGAGACTGTAAACGCTGTGTCGCTTAAACCAAGCGCTCGTCTTGAAGATAAACTAGTCCAGACTGATGAAGAAGAAGAAACGAAACCCTCGAAGCAAAAGCCGATGGTTTGTGAAGAAATGCAAACGGAACCAGAGCCGAAAGTATCTCCAACTCCAGTGGTTGTAGTACCGCCCATCCGAATCGAGCGTGCTGTTCCACCGTCTTTTATTGAGCCTCCAATAAGTCCAGCTCCGAAGAAAAAGGAGATTCCCGCCGTTTTACCGGTTTCGACTGAGAAAAAGGAGGCGAAATCTGTTGATTCAAAAGCAAAACTCCAGCAAGCAGCACACATAATTGGGAAATTGGCGCTCGGGTTCCTCACTCGTCGGGCTCTAGCGAAGACATCAAACTGGCGCATTCAGATTGACATTTCTTCGTTAGAAGAAGCTCTTACAGCTCCAGAATTGGAGCATGCCCGACAAAACTACGGTGATTTACTGTTTGTACAAGTGGAGGAAGCAATGACGGCCAATGAGTTGCGTGTTTCAATCGCTAAAGCTTTGTCCGGGGAGAATGAATTTGAAGTGGAAACCCACGTGGAAAATGATCCTACGATTACGGCTACTATGACCTACCATCGCGTTCTACTTCACCACAAACATACTGGCGCTGAGTTATCCGGCGACGTGATAATCCACGAGCTCAAGAACGTTATTGAGGTTGAAATCATCCCGTACCACGAGGTGACAGCCATTCAAGTCGGAGAAGTGATCCAAGCCCATGGGATTATTTCCGACCGTATCCAAGATATTAAGCGTGCTTCGATGGAGCTGTCTTTATCCAACTTTCCAACAGATGACGGTAACTCACAAAGGAGAATCGCCTCAATTGTGCGATTACAAGCTCTGGTTCGAGGATTTCTTGCCAAGAAGAACGTTGAGCTTCTGAAAATTGATCGTCTGGTGGATACACGACTCGTAAGGAGGAGGTCAGTATCTACCGGTGAAAAACCACTTGGGCCTTCATGGATGACTCTCGATCCTGTGCTAGCGGCTGAATACGAGAAAGCACAGCGGAGATTGGCAGAATTACTGCGCGTTAAACTGCAACGAGACGAGGAAGACGATCTTGCACTTTTAACGAACGCTGACTATGAAAAGCAGACTGCTGCAGTCGAATCTGAGCAAAACGACCTCCCGCTTGACGTACAGCGTCGAATCCAATTGATCACCGAGCGGTTGAACCCCATTGCAACGGGCGAGTACCGTCGAAGAGAGTCCGACAAGCAGCAGGAAGGTAAGACGCGAACTTCCGGTGCTGCGAAGATCCACAGAGCAGTTCAAGTGGAAGTGGTGAGAAAGCGGTTGAAGCGACTCGTTGCTGATAACGGAGCTCGAAACCCACAAGTTTCTCGTATGATGCAGACGAGCGAGCAAATCGATCCAGAGCGTTTTGCGTCTACGAACGAGTTACTCTCGTCGTGGCTTTTAAAGAGCCGAGACGGTCGGGACAGCTTTGACCCGAATGAAATTGATCAGTTCGCGAACGCGTACGAGGAAGGCACCTCGCCAGTCGAAGTTCTGGACCCTAAAGTAGCTGAAGAGAAGGGATCTTTGCTTCCCGAGACCTTAGCGGACGAAAAGAAAGAGGAAAAACCTTCGAATCCTCAACCATCAACTCCCAGATTGGAGTTAGATGATGTGGAAGCGTATAGTGAAGAGACGATTGCTCGACCTGGTACGCCAGTTCCAGACGCTGAAGCGGACGGTGAACCTGTTGCGGAAATTGGTCGCTCGCCTCGACCAAAGCCTGGCGTTCATGAGATCTCTCCTTTTTCGCCAACACCGTTGATTTCTCGCCGTTCTGCAGCCCGAAGAGGAACGGGCTTTGACAACGCCAGGTGATACGGTAAGGTAAGAAAGAGAGACGTAGCAGATCGAAATCCGTTGTATTGAGACGAGTTACGCTGACAAATGGGTATCAATTGCGAGCATCTACCGCAAGGTCACTAGAGACCTTTTCTTCGTCTCTTTACTGGTGGTTCTTGGCCCGGCGCTCGCGAACAGCAGCAGCCAGGTCACGCAACACCTCCACCGTGGTCTCCCAGCCCATGCAGGCATCCGTCACGCTCTTGCCGTACACCAGAGGCTGGCCAGGTGTCAGAGGCTGGTTGCCCTCCTCGATGTTGGACTCGAGCATGACGCCGACAATGCGGTCGTCACCGGCGCGAAGCTGGTCGGCGATGTTGGCGGCCACCTTGACCTGGTTCTTGTGCTTCTTCTGCGAGTTGCCGTGCGAGCAGTCGATCATGACGTTGTCCACCAGATTCGCCTTGAGCATGCGCGCGGACGCGTCCTCAACGTGCTCGTTCTCGAAGTTCGGGCCGGACTTGCCGCCGCGCAGGATCAGGTGGCACGTGTCGTTGCCCGAAGTGTTGACGATAGCAGCCAGACCCTGCGAGGAAACGCTCAGGAAGCAGTGCGAGTGCTTCGCAGCCACAACAGCATCCACAGCCAACTGCAGGTCGCCTCCCGTGCCGTTCTTGAAGCCGATGGGCATGGACAGACCCGAGCAGAGCTCACGGTGGAGCTGGCACTCGGTGGTACGGGCGCCAATAGCTCCCCAGCTCACCAGGTCCGAGATGAACTGCGGCGACATAGTGTCCAGGAACTCGCAGCCGGCGGGCAGACCGAGCTCGTTGATGGCAGCCAGCAGCTCACGGGCAACACGCAGCCCCTTGTTGATGTTGAACGATCCGTCGAGGTCCGGGTCGTTGATCAAACCCTTCCAGCCGACGGTAGTGCGGGGCTTCTCGAAGTACACGCGCATGACGATGAGCAGGTCCTTGTTCAGCTCCTTCTTAATTTCCAGCAGGCGCTTAGCTGTCAATGACATACACCACCGGAACGTCAGTCTTTATCTGCTGGTCCTTATCTAATGACATCTACAGTAACTCACCGTAGTCCATAGCAGCGTCCGTGTCGTGGATGGAGCAGGGGCCCACAACCACCACGAGACGGTCGTCCAGACGACGCAGGATGTTGGCCAGACCCTGACGACCGCGGTTAATCTGCAAGCAAAGACACCAAACCATGAGCTACCACTGCAAAATAGTAGCTGCAACAAGTCAATTGTAACGCACAGTCTGCACGATCTTCGTGGTGAGCGGGATCTCCTCCAGCAGAATGGCGGGCGGGATCAACGGCCGGATGCCGGAGATGCGCACGTCCATAATAGCCTTCTTGTCCGTGATCTTGACGTCTTCGCTGGCCGTGCCGCTGGGGATGCGCAGGCGGTGGCGACGCTCCTGCGAAGCGACTTCGTGGTCATTCTTGCGCTTGTGAGCGGAGGACGAAGAGCTCTGCGCCTCCTGCGGGATCTGACGGCCCAGCATGAAGCCCACGAGGCCCACGCTACCCGCGGTGATGAGCGTCATCGTGGCGGCCAGCAGGCCCAGGCCCAGCGTCAATGAGGTCGACATGTTGCCGTCGTGTCCGGCCATCGCTTCTGCTTCGAACGGTTGGGGTCGAACGCTCCGAAACGCGAATGATCGGATGCCGGTGACTGGCTCAGGTGGCCGAACGGTCAAATCGGACGGTGTGCGTGGTCGGGCATACAAACTTCAAGTTAATTCCCAGCGGGCACGTGGGATGAAAGGGAATTTTCTCCTGGTCCGTCGGTCGACGCGAGCAAAAACAATGTTTTTGGCATCTCAAAGTCGTGATTACCACGTTAAAACTATAGTTTTGGTTGCTGGTTACACTTTTGCTGGTCACTAGGTGATCACTTCGAACCGCTCGTCCTCACTCATGACACTGGACGATTCACTCACACGCACGCCGCCCTGCTCCGGGCCGTTGTTCTCCATATACACGCGGCCAGTGCTCACGAAGCCGATGACGTTGAGCAGATCCGCCTGCTCGGCGATGGACTTGTCCAGATCCTTGAAAGCGGACAGATCCGACAGGCGGGGGGCACTACTAGTGTCGCTCATCATGCACGAGTTGCGCTTGGTCACCTCCAGAGCCTCCTGGGCACGTTGAGAGATCTCCCGTAACCGGCTCGCCATATCGTTGTCGCGGGATTCCTGCGACCCACGACGGTCCGACGACGTGTACTTGTAGCTGCTGAAGCTGCTGCAACTCTCCCGACTGGGCTCCTGCGGGTCGTACTCGTCCGTCTCCAAGGGAACGCCGTACTCGCGATTGTCAAAGCCGTCGTACGACTCCATCGGGTCTGTTTCCAATCGAGAGCGTCGCTTTTCACGCTGTGTACGGATGGACAATGGACTGATAGGCACTTCGCCAGCACTGGTCATGTGGATCGTAGTACCGACAAAGAGAGGGGTGGGTCGATCGGGGCGCTTGCTCTTGCTCTCCGTCGGACCCCCGCTAGAATTGGCTGCCAGTTTCTGCAATGAGCTGGTGCTTGTGCTGCTGCTCTGGTTCGACTTTTTGCCAACGTTCGAGGGGCGGTGGTCTCCCTCGTCCGCCGAAGCTGGATGCAAATTGTTGTCGAACAAAAGGAACGACGACGGGTTTGCACGCGCGCTCCCACCTTCGGACTGGTTGCTCATTTTGCGCCGTGCAGTGGTCACGCAAGTTCTACAGAACAGCACGAGTTCGGGGCGACTGGAGGTCGGTGTGGGCACATCGAAGCTGTCGCTGTTAAACGCCTTGGCTCGGCTTGATACCTCGCAGTCCTTACACATATTCTCGCCGCAAGCACTGCATTGGGATCTTGGTCGAACTAAAGAAAACTTTTTGTTGCAAACATTGCAATGCTTGCGCTCACTATTCCGGAAACAAAAAAAAACAAAGTCGATCAGCTCAATCGGTATCAATCTGCTTGTCAACAATGCAGCTACCAACGTACCTGGCGATCATGCGCTGGAATTTGTGACCTTCCACCTGCTGTGCCATGTACTTGGCCTCCTGGACTTTGTTTAAATTGGTGACTATGGACGTAAAGGTCTCGTGCACGAAGTTGATGAGCTTGCTAGAAGAATGGCCACTCAGTCCCGTTGATCCCTGCCACAGCACGTTGGTGGTGCGGGTCTCCACGTTCTCCTTAAATAACAGTACGGCCGACATTTTACCGCGCAAAAGGCCCAGCGAGTTTTCCAACGACGCACACTCTTTGACGTCGACAGACTGGATAACCAAGTAGCCTACCTTGGCCTTGTTACTGTCCAGTGTCGTGCCCATACTCCTAAGGTAGCAGAGATCTCGGCTTTTCGAGAATAGGCCAGGCGAGCGACTCGCCAGCCAATTGAGACCGAGGTAGTGGTGCGGTTTGTCGTCTGTCCGTGTCTCCAACGCGTTCAGCACGACGGCGTCCAGGGCATTCTCAACGAGGAACGTCGAATTACTGCGGAAGTCCGTGGTGTTGTCCGAGTAGAGTGCAGTAAGGCAGTGCTCGACCGACATCTGCGCTTTGCCCATGCACCGGAACTCGAGCTGTCGATGGCCACTGCGATCGCGGGCGTCGCGTCGGCGGGAGTACGTCCGGATGCCCGTTTCTCGAAAGTGACGCTGCGAATTGGAGAGCTTCCAGCCGTTGGTGCCGTCCTCGTAGCTCATCGCCCACTTGGCCTTCTGCGTGGCCTCCGAGGACAATTGATCGGCCTGCTCTTTCAGAAACGCATGCTGCTCGGGCGAGAACGTGATGGCCGGGAAGTAGTCGGCGGCCAGAGGGAAGCGCGAGTTGTTACCGGACGACACCCGCTCCAGCATCGACGGCCGCACATTGTGGTCGCGCGAGTTATCCATTTCGCGCGGATCGGAGCGCCGGAGACCTGCGCGACGTATTGGGCGATGCACAATGCGCCCGGCAGGTGGCTGGCCGGCGCCGACTGTCGTTCAGTCGCGCATGTGGTGTCTGAACTCTGCAACGTTGTACATTCCTTGTCCGGTGTACACACGCTAGGTTTAGTTGTATGAAAATGTGACCAAAATAGGATGACTATTTTTGAACGTTAGAGTACACTATTACGCATAGTGAGAGCATATTTTATCCGTACAGCTGCAGCGCCCCAAATGAGGTACTGTACCCGGTATACATGTATACAGTATCCATTTTCAGCTCCATTTGGTAGACGCGATGAAAGGCTAGAAACGTGCAACAAATGACATGGAGCTCCCGGGATTTTCTACGGACATGTGGAGGAAAACCGACTTGGATGAGGCACGTCTGGTTGTCCGCGCTGCGCAGTGAATGTCACGTGGAGGTGGTCATCTGACAACGCGAGAAGCAAGCGGTGGTGCAGCCAAGGCACTTGACTCAAGTGGCGGAGGTGACGAAAAAATACAGTGAGTGCACCTGCCCGCAAACAGCAACGTTCATCCGAAATGCGATCCAAATGTATGGGTGGGCGGTCTCCCACATCATTTCCTACATTTTCAGAGTACCATGTACACGTGTGAGCAAAAAGGGGTCGGCTAGCGCTGCGGTTGGTTGGTGCTGGCACTGCCTCGAGTGCATGTACCATCGCGCTTGCCTTGCAACCCGCAGCGCCGTGGAGAAGATGGTTGAAGAAGTGCAGCTCGAGACTTTTGAGTCGAAAGGCAACAGGGTTGTGCCGTTGCCTTGGCAAGAAACAAGCCGTCTCGCTTTCGCGTGGTCGTATCTCACAGAGGAGACTCGCCTACGTTCTACATGGCACTTCGTGTGATGCAGGTAGAGCTCCACTATCGGTTGACTGTGATGTTATCGACTGTGCTGGGCAGATCATGTTTGAAGGCGATGTTGAAGCAATTCAGTGCAACTTCAAACTGTTTGAGAAAGCAATAGCTGCCATATATTGTCGCGTTAGGCTGAAGCAGATCGGCCCTGGTCCATCTGAAGAGCACCCACACCCTCTGCTAGACGGCCAAGTTTCTGAGAGAGGACGGTATCCTTGGCGCTCAAGGCCATCTCCGGTATGTGGTGGTCGGACAAGAACGCGCCACGTTTAGCTGCAGCTATCTGCTTGTCCACTTCGGAGAAGA
Organism: Phytophthora multivora; assembly: GCA_001314345.1. Lineage (NCBI taxonomy): Eukaryota > Oomycota > Peronosporomycetes > Peronosporales > Peronosporaceae > Phytophthora > Phytophthora multivora. The sequence continues at coordinate 12,371 of LGSM01000274.1, forward strand.
ATGAGACTGGTGTAAGCCCCCAATGAGTTTCCTCATCTCTCCGTGGTCCCCGCCGCGACTGTGGGGCAGAGTTGCTTCCATCTTGAACCCCATCAACTGCCCACTTTTCAGCAAGCCGATGCAGTGTTGCAGCTTTCACGTGTCTGTACACGATGACTTGCGCAATCTCAGCCAGAACTGGGGGGGGCAGAGTTGAGCTGGCGCTGGACTCGTTAACTAGACTGCAATGGGGACAGGCCATCAAAGGTGGCTCTCGGGTGCGCCGTCCAGTTGAAGCTGCCAATTCTTGGCTGACCCGACGACCTTGAGCACGACGACACGCGTGGCACATCGTCGTTGAGAATGGGAGATCCAATCCAGCAGCAGAAATCACCACACAAACCAGCACCCTCCGTCCTCCCTTCCGTTTCAAACGCTGCTTTGACCCCACGAATCGATCAATAGCGCGAACTTCACTGTCGGTGAGCTACAGTGAAAGTAACAGTCAGTAAGTTCCTACAAAATGACATAGATGGCACTTTACCGAGTCGCTGAGCATGACAAGCTCGTAGCCAGCAGTTGGCCCACTGTTGCCTAAGACGCCAGAGCTGGGCTGGCGGGTAAAGTGAGATACCGCTTGCTCCCCGCTACTTGCAAGGTCCCACTCGAAGCCCTCGCGTCGCAGGAAATTTTCAATCGCTAATTGCTGTTTCGCAGCCTTCTCCACCAGCAAAACCCGCGGCAGGTGGTCCATTTTCCCCGACAAGTTGGCATTTTTTGTGCTTGGAGCTACACGAAGAGCCAAGCCGCCGAAACTTGATACATTTACAAGCCGCGAGTCGTAAAACCTGGTTGAATCCACCTCAATACTCGGGTTTTAATGTGCACGCAAAGAAAGCATTCAGTTTCCGTACATGAGGAAGGTGGGGACAGCACGAATCCCATATCGCTCGGCCAGTACTGGAGATTCAGCTAGGTCGCACTTAACTAGACGGCATCTGCTTCTGATTCAAAGCGTACATGTAGGTTCTCAGTTAGCGAGGTTGTCCGAAGGAGAGGAGATTTAAGGACTTACTCTGCTGTTGCCGTTCTAGGAGTCGCAGGACTCCTATTTCGCTCTGAGAGGATTAGCTGGACTTGCTCAAGCATTGCTTCCGCGGCTCGCGACTGGCGATCATCCGTACGTAAGCAGGCAACTACCACCAACTCGTCGTTCGCACATTTCTCCCGAAGGAACGAGTCGAGCTTCGAACCCCGGACAGTGGCCAAGCGCTCGCCCACTGCCTTTGTTCCGCCTCCGAAAATTTGTAGTTCTTGAGAGTAACGCCCGCTTGCATTGGTTAAAGACCCTGTTCGAGGGAGCCCGGGGTTTTCCTGAGTGATCATTTGGTGAACCTCCACAGATCCAAGCCACTTCCCGTTGGCCTCGCTCTTCAGACGTTTTAACGACTCGGAGGCATCATTAGCTTGTACCACCGAGCCGAAAAGCGTTGGGGCTTGGCCAACTTCGAAACCTGTGGCGGTTAAAACGGGGATTTCTCGAAGACTCCGTAGATGTGCTTTCTCTTTCCAATTTCCGTCTGCTGCTGGAGTGACTCGACATCCTTCGTATCCGTCAAACTTAGTCTCCAATGTCGAGACAATTTGCTTGATTTGATTGTGCACGAGATCTTTGCTTCTTGGCTTTGACTTGCTCCTTTTCTCCAGGGAATCGAGCTCTATTTGCTTTTGTCGCTGCTGCAAGGTTGGCACTTCTTGATCAATCATTAGTTTTCCACGATGGGGTCCTTCCGTCACGCGGCGAGCACGTTCAAAGTACGAGTCCGTCCGACGAAGGCATTCGCCACAAGCAAAATCCACCAATATTCCGGGACATGGGGCGAACTTGATAGAAATTGAGCTGCGGTCTCGATAAGTAAATACCAAGCTGTCGTTGAGGTTAATAACTACAGCTTCTGACGGTGGCGAGCCAGCTCTCTGTGACTTGGAATCCCAACGCCACGTCTAAATGGAGTTCAAGGTATGATCGGATGGTATGAGGCTCACGTTTATCAAGATATACCCGCAGCTATAAGTACCTTGAGGATGGCATCCTGGCCATCTAGAATGATCCCAGATTCTTTTGTCAGAATCATTTTCTTGCCGCCAGGTCTTCCAGCAGACCCCACCTGTGGCATTTAAAGAGGATCGCTCAGAAATTTGACAATGCAGTTGAAAACAAAAAGATTTGTCCCTACAGCATGTTCGTTGAGAGTGGCCAATAGGGTACGTTTCTTGTTGTCTTCGTAAAACTGGAAGCTGCGCTGATAGTCGTTTATTTTGTTGGCGCAAACTGCCACCCGCCCTGATTCATAACTACTCGAAGCAAAAACAAAAACACTTGTTAGTAGGCAACAGAGAGATGTTGAGTATGGCCGTACTAGCAAAAACCGCAGCCGAAGTTGTCTAACCGAACTGCTGCCTTTCCGGCTGGATAGTTTTGAGCTAACTCCGCACTGGAGAGCACCATCGGGCAGCCTGGCCGATCACCTGCAAATGTGTGGCCACTTTAGTCTCAATCGATGTTTGATCAAACAAATATAGTTTTAGATGAGATGACTTAGTTACACACTACATGTACATGTACTATTTCCATCCGAATAGCAGGGCATGGTAAATACGATTTTCAGTATTATTGTCTCAAATGCCCTCGCAGTAGGCCGAGATAGGAAAAAAAAATCTCGACGGAGCCAACGAGGAGTAACGTTATACTGACGTGTAGCAATGAAACTAGTGGTTTCCGAATCGGAAACCCCAGCGTATAGTAATCGGTGAATTTGGCGTTTTCACCACAATTGCCCCCTCAGAGATGTTGATACATATCGATTGTCACGAGCACAAACCCGTGGACGAACAAGACCCAGTCGCAACTCCTGATCCAACGACTTCGGGATTTTTTCAACTCCTTCCTGCTCGAACCCAACCTGCGTTGGTTTCAGCTTTCTTTACTCTCTGCACTTACAATAGCTACCACTAGGAGCCCGAACTAGACATTTACCTCCCTAAACAATCAATCAGTCTTCATTTTCCCAGCCTCGGCTCCTCACCCCACGTCGTTTCCACCAGATCACGTGACAATTTCGAAATTAGAGTGAAAACTCTGTAGAAACCGATTTCCAACCTCTCGGCTAGGCCACCTCCATGAACAAGAAGACCGCTCGATACCCAGAAGACCAGTCTCCAAACATTCGCCCCCGACAGTCGCCGCGAAACGACCGCCACTCTCCAACAGTCGACGAGCAAGTAGCTCAAGAGACGACCATGTTCACATAATCCCCAAGTAGTGAGCAGGTGCCGGCCGGCAAGTGCAGCCGAGTACTGCATCGCCCGAGATGGCCCCGCCTCCAACTCCGTCGATGGAGCAGATGATGGTGCAGGTCATCCAGATGATGTCGATGCAGCAGCAGTCCCAGTTGGCTAGCCAACAACGGATGCAAGAAACTATCGTCAATAGTCAACACCAGATGCACGAGTTCATGATGCAGCAGGCTACCTTCCAGAGCGAGATGTTTGCACAGCAATCAAAGGCCAATCAGCAGAAGCAGAGGGCCAGCTCGCCCAAGTTCCTCGGCTAGACGAGGACTTGGAGCTGTGGATCTTCCAAATTGAAGAACACTTTGCCGCCTTCGCCGCCGAGCGAGAAGGTGACGACTCCCGGTTCGTCAACATGGTGGTCCGCTTTCTTGGTCCCGACGTAATGTCGTGGTATCGAGAGTTCAAGGCCTCGGTCGGTGGAGCACCTCGAACACGGCCCTTGTTCAAGGAGCACGTCCGAACTCGTTTTCGCGACAGTGACTTCGAGTACAAGCTGCTCACTGAGATGTATGAGTTGTATGTGGCGGGTCGCAGCAGGAGTACACGTCCAAGTTCATGCTGCTGTTATCTCTGGCGTCAGTTGGTATGCCTGAGGTCGTCAATCAGAACCTCCCGCGCCGACACAAGCTCCTACCGTTGCCAGAATATCCCTACCAGCGTACAAGACATCGTCGAGAACGCGCAGAGATTCGAAGATGCTCGCAAGCCTATTCGGATTCGCCAGCTGACGGGACCTCCTAACGCCAGCACCCCAGGACGTCTAGATGGCGACAAGGACGTGGCTGCAGTGCAGGTGGCGGCCAACATCCCCGAGCAGCACCGCCGATGAGCCACGGCCCGACCACAGGATCACATGAAGTAACCTGCGGTGTCAAGGGCCACAAGTCGCCAGACTACCAGACGAAGGGCACTGGCGCAAAAAACTAGGCATCCCGGTGGGCTGGTGCCCCGCTGGGAAAGGCTGCGCTACCGAAGACCATACGGCAGTACTGCAGCCAGCCACTGATACTCGACACTCCATCGCCTATGAGAGCGATGATGCAGTGCTGAGTTTTCAGAAAAAATCTCTATATGGTTACCTGGAGTAGGCGATGACAGTGAGCAGCACCACTGTCTCTGTGTTTATCGACGCAGGTGCGTCTTTCAACGCGATCACCCCGGCGCTGGCAGAAACGCTTCACCTCAAGGTCACGGACCATAGCTGCCCCTTGAAACTGAAGCTCGGAGCAGCCACGTCTCATTTTATCCATGGTCTACGCGTTCTCTATCGGCACAACTCCCGGGGCTCCTGAGCTATGACTGCACCGCATTCGTCATGGAGGGGCCAGAGTCACAAGGCTTATTGTTGGGAAGGCCTTGGTTAGTCACAGCCAACCATCAGATCGACTGGTCCAAGCGATTGATCAGGCCAAGGTCCCCGTCCGAGGATATTCACGGGACCCAAGCACTACCATTCAAGCCATGTGCGCCGCGTCAAAAAGTGCGTCACGTCGCTGGTCGACGGGCTTCTCAAATTCGACACCATACTCCAGTCGGCAAGTCCATCGCGCTTCTGCAGTATTATCTGCAACACAGCCATCAAGGTACACAAGATCGGACGCAACTGGTTCGTCGTCGTGATGTGACTAAACTCCTGGGCGAGAAAGACAACGGGTTTTGTCTCTTCATTGCTTCTGATACACCCAGCCTCAAGGCCGACAAAGCGTGGCGAGCTCTGAAAACCTCGCCTGCGTATCCAGTTGTGTGCAAGTACCGCGAGCGAGTGTTTCGATCCACGCTGTCAAATGCCCCTCCTACCAGACATAAAGGAATGGACGCGAGTATTGAAGTAGCCGACGCAAAACCTGTGCACCGCAAGCAGTTTCCACTCTCTCCGGAGCAAAAGGGAGCGATTCGAGTATGGGCTCGCGAAATGGTGCAAGCTGACATCATTCGACCATCATCTCCCCCCTACTGTGCGCCAACATTCTGCGTACGCAAGAGTTCGGGTGAGTAGAGAATTGTTCACGACTTTCGCGGCTTGAACTCCAAGATCAGAGTGCCCGCCAATCCTATTCCGCGCAAGGACAAGATCTTGTGCGCTATGGCTCGTGGAAAAATATTTGCCGCGATGAACCTCCTCTGGGGTTTTACCAAGTGAAGCTGAGCGAGTGTTCCATTCCGTGCACGGCGTTTGCAACTCCAGATGGAGTCCCTGCCTCGGCGATTACATCGGAAGGAACGGTGTGCGAATGGATCCTAAGAAGTGTGAAAGTATCCGCGACTGGCCACTGTCCAAGACCAAGCGTGAGATGCAGTCATTCATCGGGACTTGCGTCTACGTGATGTGATTCTGTGACGGTTTTGCAGACGAAGTGGCGCTACTTACGGAGCTGACTCGCAATAAGCGTCCTCAGGACCCGATCACGCTGAGCCCCCAACAATTAGAGGCATTTTCAACTATCAAGAGTAAGCTGACATTACCTCCAGTTCTTGCTCACGCGACTTCTCCAAGCCTTTTCGCGTCAGCGTTGATGCTTCGGATTTCGCTGTGGGTGGCTACATCTTTCAGTTAGATGGAAATGGAGGTGAGCTGGTCGTTGCTTACGGTGGACGCAAACTGTCTAAACCAGAGCTAGTGTATTCGACACGCGAAAATGAATTGTTGGTTGCGCTGCACGCGATGCTGATTTGGAAGGTGTACCTGCTGGATCGACCTTACTTCTTGAATACGGATCACCAGATGATCGAGAGCATTTTGCAGCAACAAACCTGTTCGCAGCGTCTGGCACGATGGCTTAACGAACTTGCGCTGTTCCAACCCCTTTTCAAGTGGGTACCAGGCGAATCCAACATCGTCGCCGACGCGAATTCCAGGCGGACAGACTGGAGCGATGGAACTGCTCGCCCTATTAGCCTCTCTACTTTGATCAACTCCATGGTGGCTAAAGAAGACGCGCCGAACCAAGAGGAGACGCTTCTTCATCAGGCACAACACACCGTCGACGTCGAGCACGAATGCCGTCAAGGATACAGTACAGACACGTGTTTCGGCCCTATTGTGCGAGACCTTATGGCGGAGAATGGACCAGATACGCGTCGTTGTCGGCGGTTCTCTCTGGGCAGCGGCTTGCTATACTTTCAATTACGGTCAACTTCACCTCAACGACTATGTATTCCTGATGCGCCAGGACTTCGCAAAAGTGTCCTCTTCGAGATCCACGACACTCCGACTCGTGGCCACCCTGGCCAAGCCAAAACTTTGCTACATGTTCTCGACAATTTCTACTGGAAGGGCATGGCAGCTTCAGTGGACCACTACGTTGCTTCGTGTGAAATTTGTCAACGCAACAAAGCCGCCCGAGGCAAACCGGCCGGACTTCTGCATCCCTTAGAGATCCCTGAAAAACGGTGGCTCGATATCAGCATGGACTTCCTGTCCCCTCTCCCCGTGACAGCTTCGGGCTACGATGCGGCTCTTGTCGTTGTGGATCGACTCACCAAGCAAGCGCATTTTATCGCGCCCATTCGACAGCAACGGCAGCTTCGACGCCCCAACTAGTTTGTTCCTTCTACCAGCGTCTACATGGTCTACCGCAGCCGATTGTCTTGGATAGGGACACCAAAATTTACAGCAGCAATGTGGCGCTCCATCATGGAGCTGCAGGGAACTCGACTTCATCTCAGCAAGGCGTTCAAACCTTCTACCGACGGTCAATCGGAGGCAACAATCAAGTTTGTCGGCGAGTACCTACGTCACTTTGCGAACCCTGACAAAAATAACTGGGGCCAGCTCCTCCCGCTTGCGGAATTTGCTTGCAACTCGCGGGTACGTTCCTCCATTGGGATTTCGCCGTTTATGGCGGGCCTGGGTTACCAGTCATGCTCGGTAGCGGACTGCGTCATTTCCGGAACGCATACTACTCGCGCAAACACCTTTGTCCAGTAACAACAATTTTGGCGGAAGCTCAAAACGGTATGACCGCGGCGCAACTTCGCTGGCATGACGCTTACGATCTAAATCGGCCAGTTGTTACCTTCGCGGTTGTAGTAGTCCTAAAAACCCTAATAACGTACGTGGTCACAAAGAGGCTACGGCGTTGTGATCGAGCTGGTACCTGCCCGCATTCGTTGGACCAACATCGCGGCAAAGTAGGTCCTGCCAAAGTTGAACAGGGGTTTCCCCGGCAAAGTGAGCGCGTACAGCCATGATGAAGGGGCGTGTTCTGGCGTGAGAAGAATGTGGATCTCGATAAATCCGTCTGGATGCGCGTCGTGGAAGTTGCCATAACTTGTGTCGAAGTGTACGGACGAGTGCAATCGATGGCGTGTTCTTGTGGCGGTAGATGGGTGGCGCGTGGTGGTGTGATGGTGTTGGTGTGGGATGCGTGTTCGTTGCGTGGATGTGTGGCGCGTGGGGTCGATTTTTGTTGCATGAGGGTTGTGGTTTGCGTACGGTGGTCAATTGGCCGAGCGGTCTAAGGCGCCAGTTTAAGGCACTGGTCCGAAAGGGCGTGGGTTCGAATCCCACATTGGCCAACTTCTTCTTTCTTTTGTCGCCTTGCACTTGCGCTGTCACGTTCCCCGCGGACTGCGACGCTTCCCGTGGCACTGTTGCCCATGCCTGGGCACATCCACCGCTAACAACCACTGTCACATGGTGCGGGTTCGAGTCCGGCACAGTACGATGCCAACCTTTGTCAAATGGACATTCTCGCTGTGTCCGTGATCAGGCACTGGCACTGCGCTACGAGTTCGTATGACCCACTTGGACTGACCACAGACCTAACAACCCTAACAGCGTACGTGGTCACAAAGAGGCTACGGCGTTGTGATCGAGCTGGTACCTGCCCGCATTCGTTGGACCAACATCGCGGCAAAGTAGGTCCTGCCAAAGTTGAACAGGGGTTTCCCCGGCAAAGTGAGCGCGTACAGCCATGATGAAGGGGCGTGTTCTGGCGTGAGAAGAATGTGGATCTCGATAAATCCGTCTGGATGCGCGTCGTGGAAGTTGCCATAACTTGTGTCGAAGTGTACGGACGAGTGCAATCGATGGCGTGTTCTTGTGGCGGTAGATGGGTGGCGCGTGGTGGTGTGATGGTGTTGGTGTGGGATGCGTGTTCGTTGCGTGGATGTGTGGCGCGTGGGGTCGATTTTTGTTGCATGAGGGTTGTGGTTTGCGTACGGTGGTCAATTGGCCGAGCGGTCTAAGGCGCCAGTTTAAGGCACTGGTCCGAAAGGGCGTGGGTTCGAATCCCACATTGGCCAACTTCTTCTTTCTTTTGTCGCCTTGCACTTGCGCTGTCACGTTCCCCGCAGACTGCGACGCTTCCCGTGGCACTGTTGCCCATGCCTGGGCACATCCACCGCTAACAACCACTGTCACATGGTGCGGGTTCGAGTCCGGCACGTGACATCCCTGAGGCGTGTGAATGGCTAATGGTTAACCCTATTGCTGCTAATGGGGCTTTGTGGGTTGACTGGTCTGTGGTGAACATCGTGTCGAATGCAGATGAATCTTCAACGACTACAGTTTATCGGCAAGTTGGGCAACAGAAGCGGCCGTTTTCAGCTCCACGGTGTGTGATAGAATACAACAAAACAAGAAAGGTGTCGACCGGGTCGACCAACTCCGTGCGCGCTTTTCCGTGACGGATGGTCACTCATTTCGCAAGTGGCGCAAGAAACTTGCTCTGGCATTCGTGGATCTAACCCGGTGCAACGCTTTTATTACTAGGAAGCTGGCGGGTGGCTGTAAGAGTAAGCGCGACCTCCATCGTGAATTCCTGGTGGAATTAACGGGTGAATTATTATCTGGAGGTTGGAAAAATTCATTGACAGATTCTGGGTCAATGCATTCTAGCCCAATTGACCCTGACCTTGCGGTTCTAAGACCCCCTACACCAAGTGAAGTACGCCATGATACACCGCGCCGCACGCACACTCAAGCTCGCTGTATTCCACGGTACGCACACGCGCGGTTTCCAAGCTCTCGAACTAAACGCGGATGTGTTATATGCAGATTTGAAGACCGATATCCTACTGAGATGGCAAATTGGTGCACAACGCACTTGGTGTCTCTTTGTAGCCAAAACCACGCAGCTCAACCGACCAAGGAATACTTGTGTCAGCGTGATGACTGGAGTCGCTCGGAGAAATGTCATAGTCATTACTTCCCGTTGGGATTATTCAACGCGCAAGGGCATATTCGGCGGTCCTCAGAGGTGCTCAAGACAAAGAAAAATGCAGTGAACTTCACGATGATGTCACCTTCAGCAGTATCAGAAGCATCTACGGTGTACATTTAAAGTATCGATGGAGGATGTATTCCACATGCAAACGTTTCACGTAAATTTCATTTCAGCTCTCGAGATTGACTGTTCTTGACATTTTGATGAGGAGTAGAGCGCGGAACTTACTCACTTAGCTGTTTGAGATCTATTGTCACTACAAATACCAGACTTGCGGATAAAGTGACGGTACGGCAGCACGTTCGTACACGTACAGCTCGCGCAACGTATAAGTCCACTTCACGGGCACTTTGAATGAGCAATTTCAGCTGCGTTTAAATGCGCCTTCCCGGTGGCTTGGCGAGTTTCCCGAGATGAAATGGCTGCAAATACAGAGTCGACAATAGCATGCACTTCTGTCGAACTGTATTTAACACTCTTGACCGCCGTTCTGATAGTGTGTTGGTCTTGGTTTGTCTGGCCGGGTAACGCGCGCTCCCTGGATGCCCTGGCACTAAGTCTTAGTCGGGAAAAGTGATGAGGAAACCGGTCAAGCTTCTGCCCGTGCGTTTTTTTTCAGCGCTTTCAGGCGTTCTCGGAGGGAAGCTCTGGGCTTTTGGTTCTGTGGCATGTTGGCTACGATGTCTTCCCAATTAATCTTCTCGTTTTTTTTTTTTAATGAATTTGTAACTACAAGGGTCACTCTCGAGTGGCATGCATGCGGAGAACCATGACGTGCAGACGCTGTGGAGGGTACGGTCACATTGTGCCCGAGTGTGAACAGTCTGGTGGACGTGAAGCCCAGAACGGTGGAAATCAAGGGGATCCGTCCTACAAGTGTTACTTCTGTGGAGAAATGGGCCACTCTATCGCCCATTGCCCAACTATAGCCGCGTTGAAAGGCCTGGCAGCGAACGCTACGGCTGCTGCTCCCAATACGCCCCGCGATTGACGAAGGCGGGAGGAAGGGGAGGAGAGAGCCACTCCTTCCTCTAGTCTAGGGGATGGCTCAAGGGGCAACGTCCGTGTGGAGATGAGAGCAAAGGACGGACCGGTTGCTGGTGTGAAGGTGAGTGAGATGGATACCAAGGTGTCCGAGAAGGCAGTGAAGACCGTAAAGATGTCGAAACAGAATAAGAGTACGCGAAAGAAGTTATTGGTGGTTGGTACAGAAGAAGAAGGAGATATTGCGGTTGTCACGGATGACGACAAGAGATAAAGAACGGTCGTGAAGCAAGGTGAAGAGATAACGGTTGAAGAGAAGGAGAAGACGGTGGTAAGACCGTGTAATGGTACGGAGAAGGAGAAGAAGAGGACCGTGAAAGGACCACGCGAGTTGACGGTAGAATCGGCTGTGGTGCCGAAGGGAGATACGAAGGATTCGGGCGTGCGACTAAAGAAGAAAGTGGAAGAAAGGGTGGTGGGACCGGAGAATGAGAAAGGGACAACGGCGACGAACCGAGAGAAGAGAGTGGTAAATCCAAGAAGAAGGAAAGCGAGAAGAACTCAGAAGCGCTGAAGGCGGCCTCCCGCCCAAGTAAGGTACAGTTCGCGAACGTTGTGGTCGATGAGCTCGAGGCGGATGCGAAGAAGACCTGCTTCGAGTCGGCAAGGAAGTCGGCGGCGGTCGTGGGGTCTCCCGGCACGGTGCCGAATGGTCCTAGCGATGGGCTGACTCCCGAGACGAACTGCGCACTAACGAGAGATGACGTTGTAGCCGGAGGAGCGACGCGTGAGCTGTCGACAGTGACAATGGACTTGCCAGTGGAGAAAACGGCGTTGGAGCTAGGGCCAGAGCTGCCTGCTACCGTGACGTCGGTGTCCCTGTAAGTGAAGGACACGCCCACACGGACGCCATGCCTGGAGAAGGATGACCCTGTGCTTGAGTAGGCGGAGACGTTGTTCTCTGTGTGTGCTGGTGATAACTCGGCGGATCTGGACAAGGTCACGAAGGAGAGTGTGGACGAGACGGTGGTGTCAACCGTGCCCCCTCCCTTCAAAAGATTGTTCACGGACGCCTAGCTGGACGCTTTGGAAGAATGTCTGTCGGGGACGGAAACAGCGACGTTGGCTGGAACGGACGTCTTACCGGAGGGCGAGGAGTATGCGAAGGAGCTAGAAGACCGGATGTACCCTTTAGACGAGAGTGAGACGCTCGCCCGCGTGGCTCTGAACGCCGAAACCGCAAAGGACCCTACGCTCGAGGACCTTTCGTTGTGGCTGGATATCCCGCTTGACACTCTGGAACGGACGCATCAGGCGTCTCCCGACGACCTTGGTTCGCCCGAACGCTGGCGAGAATGGTTCCAAGGTACGCTGGAAACGTCCGAAGAGGCGAAGGGGGCTAATCGAGACTTCAGAGCTCCCGTGGTGAGCACCGTGACGCCTGCGAAGCCGAAGAAGACCCGAGTCGAGGTGGTGAAGAGTGCCGGTGGTGTGAGACCTCCTGGTCAGGAGAGGAGCAATAACAAGGACGGATCGGTCGAAGATGAAGACCTTGTGTGCTCAAATATTCTGCTATCTCTGGATATCCGTTTGGAAGCTGAGGATACGGTACGGAGGTCTCGTGCTTTTTCTTCGCGAGCGCCCTTGCGACGCGATGAGTGGAAATTAGCGCGTCTAGTGGCTCGTCGAGCAGTTTATTGGCTCCTGAAGGACGCCTTGGCCGTCACTTACAGAAATGATGGAGGGAATTTGGAGAGTAAAGGTGTCGGGGTGGAGGACCTTCCCCCGTTGCGAGACAAGATGCCTGAACTGGGCGAGGCGATGCTCGATAAGTACGCCGAGTACGAATTGAATGAGATGGGGACACGTGGCGTGTCCCTAACGCCGTTGAGACGAGTTGTCACGGGATATTATAGAGAGAACGCTAGGCGCGTATAGAAGAAGATGAGCGAGCGCAGACGAAGAGGAGCTGTGCGGAACGCTCAGCTGGAACGGAAGGAAAAGATAGTAGTGCTTGTTGGAGAGGACTAGGCGGTGCCTTACCGGCACGAGGCCGAACCCATAGCTGAGACGGAGTTTGTCTGAGTATGGAGGATGCTGCTGTGAATTACGTGGACGTGGTCGAACCGTCCCACCGTTCCGTTACGGCCATTCCAAAACTGGGTCTGGTCGAGGTCCTGTCAGTCGAGTTGCCGGATGGTTTTGCGGTGAGAGATGACTCCGACCTGGACAGTGAGATGCCGCGTGTTATGAAAGACGACCGCCGCGTTGTGTGTGCTGTTGGTAATTTTGAGGCTCTTTCGAGTAGCTACATCGAGTGTCTGCCGTCCCAGATGTTGGCTGACACTGGGGCTACTTTGAGTTTAGTGGGCAGTCGCGTGTTGAAGCGACTAGGACGGTCTAGAGAGATGTTGCGACCGTATGAAGGAACGGTCAAGAGCTCGTCTGGACACCCACTTCGGATCCGTGGTTGGATAAGTTTATGCCTACGGTTGGGTAGAGCGACGATCAAGCTTAGCGTGCTGGTCGCTGACAAACTTCATGGGGATGTAATTCTCGGAGTGAATGCCCTTGGTGCTTTCGGCGCTGTGATTGATGTGGCCGAGCGCAGTTTGAGGTTGAAAGGAACTGGGGAGGTGTTATCCTTGGGTTTCACGGTGGTGCAGGGCGCCTACATGGCTACAATTGATAAATCTGTACGTCTGCCGCCTAAAGGTCAAGTTCTGATGATGGTTAATGTGATTGGACAACCGGTCGACAAGGCGACGGTGTTGATTGAAGGAACGGCGGGATTACCACCTACGCTGTGCGTGGCACACTCGTTGAGTACGTTAGACTACGGACAAGTCATCGTGGAAATATGTAACGCGTCTACCGAAGAGTGCTGGGTTCAGTGAGGAACTCCGATTGCGTGCGCTACTGTGATTCCGGAGTCGGCGTTCGGATTGTCACCGCGGGGCGTAGGTGCTCCCCCCGTCGGATCGGTTGCCAAGGATGGTAGAGCTGTGTCTGTGGCCGTTGGAGAAACAATGAAGAAGTCGCGGCCGGACGAGCCGCCTGATAAGCGGACAGAGTTGAAGTTGAGAACGGACTTTTCGCAGTCTAAGTTGACTGAGGAGCAGAAGTACTTATTCCAAGCGGAGTTGGACGAGTTCGAAGATCTGTTTGTCGATTGGTCGAAGAAACCTGGACGAACAGAACGGCTTAAGTTTAAAATTGATACCGGTGATAGCAAACCGGTCAAACAGCAACCGTACCGTGTTTCCGTGGCCGAAGGTGAGGTCATGGAAGTAAAGATCCAGCAATACTTGGAGTTGGGACTGATTCGTCTCTCGAACAGTCTGTGGGCGAGCCCGGTGCTCATGATCCGGAAGCCTGACGCTGGCGTTCTGCTGGAGACGCAAGATTGGAGACTGGCGACCAGGATGGAGGTCATGAGCGTGTCGCCAGCCTGCAGACTAGCGTTCGGCTAGTGCGGGCGGAAGGGGTGAGAGGTTCCCGCGTTGGAGGTACCTGCGGGAAGAGAAAAGGACAAAGAGGACACTGCTTTGCGAGAGAGTATTAGTAGGTAAGTGAGATAGTCGTGAAAAAGCCTTGGACCCAACAAGTTGAAAATCGTTTTGCATTTGTAGCTACTGTTGCATCCGTTTTTAAGTGTTCATAAGTACTACCTCCGTTCCGTTCCTCCTACACCAGCAGAGTAAACTGTCCCGTCCAAGAGCCCGCTCGCGACAGTACCTAGTACTAATTGTGTCAAATATACTAACTACTATAACATTACTAGCAATACTATTTCTCATTCTACTATTTAAGTACTACAAATTAATGTACTATTTACTATTCCCTAGAGTAGTAATTGAATAGTACGAACGTTTTTTCGGCAGAATCTGCTTCGCTCTTCGTTCCTGAAGTTCATGATGCTCACAGACGATACAAGAATGTAAGCACGTTCAGGTCAACTTGCTTATCAACCAACGTTTGCACTTACCGTCCTAGCTGCCGGAAAGCCGTTAAGTGGTACCGCCACAAGAACTAACCTCATCACTTTTTCCACTTCCAGCAACTTCTCAAATGTTTTTTTTTTTCCACTTCTGCATCTCTTTCGAACGAGCTTTCTCTGTTGATAATGGATCACGAGTCCAGCTGTAAGTTACAAATGCCAGCACCAGCATCATGACCCGCTGTAGCTGAAAAATGCTGCCGTGGAAATACTGAGCCACGTCGAGGAGTCCGAAGGTTAGAGCGGTGGGTCACGTGAAGTAGAGACGCACTGACATCTCACCGACGAAAAATAACCTTGCTCCGGAGATTATTGGAACTTAGCGGCCATGTGAACTGGACAATGCAAAACTTATGCAGTGTATCATGTCATGATAAACCACGTGCTAGTTTAATCGTTCAGTCATATTCGTATAGAAGCGCTAGTTGCATTTTATTCTCGTATTCGGAGTAGACCGAGCGGATAAAATAATGTTATGTTAAGCCATTTTCCTCCGATGGCATGTAAAACGTTTTGTGCGCGGGGTTCTGCATCGTAGCGCTATCCCTCAGCTGACGATTAAGCAGTTTCATCACATGAGAGCCCTCTTGAATGTTCTCGATGGTGAAGGCCAGCGACTCGTTAATGAGGTCGAGCTTATAGATGCACTCATCCAGCGACCCATTCGACGTGCCTATCATCGCCCCCCGCACGGTGTCATTGGACGTCTCTGATAGCAGCAACATCAACAACAACCATTATTAGTTACTCTTCAACACAGCCACAACCGAAATACTCACTTAGCATTTCGAGTTTCTTCTCCAGTGGCATTGGGAGTTGCTGTTCTTGCTGCGCTGCCGAGCTCTGCGAGCCGAAGACGAAAGTAGATGACACCGGCACGGAACCCGATATGGACGAGGCCGCGCGCGCAGCCGTCACGGCCGCCAGCTCTGTGCCGCGCTCCCTGGCCTCCTGTAGCTTCTTGAAGGCGAACTCCCGTAGCGCCGAAGTGTCCATCGTGATCTTGATCCGCAAATCACAGGAAGCGTCTGATTGGCTGAATTATTTGTGGCACCATTTTCCCGCATTTTTGCTTTGCGATACTGTACCAATATGCGGTCGCGTATCTGGGAGGACGATGATGCGATGAGCGTGGTGAGCGTGCTGGGCTTCATCATGAACGATGAGGGCGAGGTAGTGGGTTCGGAGCGCACGCAGGTGCTGTGCAAGCTCATGCCGTCCATCCACACGCTGTCGCACCGCGCAATCCTTGCACTGCTTATCACGCAACTCAGCGACGCTGACGCCCAAGTGTGCGACCTTAAGCAGTAGATAATACTGCAATTGTTGTGGGGGAGATAATAATGCTATCCATTGCTATTGAGAGTAGGTTCTACGCGGAGGGCGGACTGAAGGTTTTGAACGCGTGGCTGGTGGGCGGTGCCACCCGACGGGAGGCAGGAATGTCCAAGGAGAAGAAGCGCATCGAGATGTTCTCCCAAGTGCGCGCGCTATTGAAGGTGAGAGATGAAAAGGCAACGATTCTTGACGTTGTGGAGACCTGTGAAACGAGTCGTATCGATACGAACTAACCCTTTTGAAAATGTTGCTGTAGATTCTGGATGTAAACGTACAGACGGATGCACAAAGGAAGCAGAACTCGTACCTAACGTCCACATTTGCGAAGATCACCGAGCTTCTGGAGAATGCAGGATCAGGTACATTCGTCTGCGTGTGATGTCATGTAGCTGGAACTTAACTTAATGTTGACCACAGAGTATCAAGCCGAATGGAGCCGATTGAACATTTACCGCCGCCACTTCGAAAGCTCTTGTGGCGTGCCCTCTACTGTGAAAGATAGTCGAAGCGAATCTCGACGCTTGACAGGTAATGGTATCAGCTCTCGCAACGGCAAGTCTTCTGCTGAAAACCCCACGCAGCACTCGTCTATTGCTTCGACTGCTACCGCCACCACCACAACGTCATCGAGCAGTGCTTCATCGTCTCGAAAGTCTTCGATTTCGGGATCCTCTGCTGGATCCACATCCACGACGGCATCGTCGAGCACGAGCACGAGCAGCCACCGGATCGCTCCTGCCTCGGTGCTGCAGTACCAGCCGAAGTCATTCCTGCAAAAAGATGCTGGCCCAAACAGACAAGCTCAGGACGATCTCGAGGAATACGTGGAAGACGAAGATGAAGAAATGTTGCTCGCAGATGAGAGTGTGATTACAAATGTCAACCAAGCAGCATTAAGTGCTTCTCTGGAGCAAAAGATCCGAGGAAACGGGCACGATATGCAGTATGGGGAACGTTCGCCGTGCCGGAAGTGCAAGCGCATGGTCTCGAAGCGGTGCCTTCACTGCGAATTTTGCGCCAAGTGTGGACAGAAGGACAAGTGCGAGCCAGTGAGTGTTTCCCCAGCAGCAACATCACCCAGCGGGAGTGATAACTCAGTAGGAAATGGTATTGGTGCGAAAGCTCTCTCAGTGAAGGACCGTAACGTCCAAGTGCTTGGCTCAGTGATGGATGCTGGAATCTATCGTGCGTTCCGTCAAGAAGATTTTCACTCTGTGTTCAGTCTCATCCAGAACGGTATGGATGTTAATTTCCAGCGAATTGAGTCGGATCGCTCGTCGGCTTTGATGGCGGCAGCACATCACGGCCGTGATGATGCGGTTAACAAGCTGCTGAGCCTGGGTGCGAACCCGTGCCTCGAAGACCATGCGGGCAATAAGGCGTGGAACTTTGCTGAGAGACGAGGACACAAAGAGCTAATGGAAAAGCTCAAAAAGTGCTGCGAGGAGTGGGAAGAGAAGCACAAAAGTGCAGGTGATAAGGAACCTTAGCCAGCTGCATGCCAATGCGGGACCAATTGGTACTTATTTCGCACGGCTCGGCGTGCACATACTGAAAGACGTATAATCAAGAATGACAGCAGCTTTCTGATGGTATTCATGGCGTTGCGTCCAAGGCGCGAGAATTTTGTTCCACAACTAGAGGCAAGAACAACTAAGCTTGTGATGAGTTTGTCCCCATCGTAAAGGATGAAGTTGAAGGCAGCCTGGAAGTGTGCTTGATGCTCTTCATTGTGCACTAAACAGGCTGAAATGACTGTGGGGCATTCTTCTTTATGGTTTATTGGAGCGTATTTCGATCCCTACTTGCCATTCGCTTTCTTGAGGTTAAAACTTCCAGTCGGGGTCCACATCCATAGCCCAAACAAACTTCTCCCGAAGCGTCTTGGAGAACACAGCTGAAATCGGGACTTCGTTCTGGTACCACACGAAGTTAGACGAAAGAAGCACATTAGCCACACTTCAAAAACAAACAAGAATCAAACCAAAATCCAGTACTTACCCTTTTGCACCATGCGACGGTGATGCGAGGGTCCATGTAGTTAAGCTTGGACGTGCCGAGTGCAACCTCCTTGTTGTCCGTCTTGTCCTGAAGCCGCAGCGACAGTGCCTTGATTTTCTTTTTCCAGTTTTCGATTTTCTTAGAAACCTGGTCAGCCGAGGGCGTTCGCTGGAACAGGTGAGCCTGGGCCTTCTTTGCAAGAGCATCTTCCTCCTTGTTGTCGGAAGTGGGTTTCTCTTTCTTCAACTTGATGCTGCCCGCCTTGTCCTTTGCAATGAGAGTCTGCATTTGCTTCAAATCCTTTAGTTGGTCCTTGAGCTGATCAAGCTGCGTGTTCATCTTGTCCAACGTCGTGTCAAAAGACTTTGGGGCAGTACGTTGGTGATTACACAGAATCGCAACCTTCCGGTTGGCGTCGTTGTACAGCACGACCTTCGGCGCCACTTCCATCTTGCCCTTCGGGTCCAGTTCCTGTCCTGACGGCCCAGGCAGCTCCTTTTCCAGCGTAAACGACGCATTGAACGTACGGAACACCTTTGCACTGAGCCCGGGCATGAGGGAGCTCAAATGCTTGTTCAGCTCCGTGACAGACAGTTCGTGGAAAACTTCCTCGTTCTTACCCTTCTTGGTGCAGAACTTCTGCAGGTTTTTATATACTAGCTTGCCGACATCGCCGTACTGCGCCAGTTCGACAGTGTTGTTGTAGGGCATCGAGTCTTTACCCAGGAACGACAGCGTAAGGGCGCAGTTCTCATCGTTGAAGGACACGTGCTCCACACGCAGACTGCAGCAACCAACCGTGTCAGCCTCGTCCTCACCCTTCTCGTTTCCCACACGCAGCGCTAGCACATCAATGACCCACATGGCTGTCGATCGCTGCTTTGTGAACATGTCCTTGGCCTTTAAGCCCTTCGTATAATCTCGGCGAATTTTGTCGATGCACTTCTTTAGTCGCCGAGCCTTTTCGTATTTGGCCAAGTCCGACTTTCCCTTGAAGCTCGAACTGGCTGCAAAGAATACGTACTTGATGCCGCCCATGACGTTTTCGTTCCAATAGGCCAGCCAAGAAACCGTATCACGATGAATGACCTGTTTCCAGGCGTGACCAGGGACATTACAGATAGGTACACGATCAGAGATGCCCACATTGACCGTCACGTCCTCTGGCATCACACGTTCCTTCAGTGTACCAGTCTTCGGGTGCTCACCACGACCACGAAAAAGTCCTGGCGGCTCGATGCGGAAGTTTCCTACTTTCTCTAAATGACCATCCACAAACGCGAAGCCATTGGTAAACAGCTCCATCTCACGTCTTTCTTTCTCCGGCAGCTTCTCCTCTTTCGTCATGTTCTTCTTCTCCTCGCGCAACTTCTCCAGATGAGTCGCAATGCGTGAGAAGTCACATTTTTCGAAGCTCTTGACCTCATGCTGTTTGCCCAGGACCTTTTTGAAATCCGTGAAGAAGTTCTTGTTGAAGATCTTGGCCGTCTTGGGGTTACCTAGCTGCGGACCGTCCTTGGGGATAGCAGCATAGAAGCTAGCGACTTCTTCCTGGCTGGGTGTCAGTTCGATCTCCGCGCCATTATACAGAAGGGGCACGTGGTGTGGCTTGTACGGGGGCGGAAACATCACGCCATTGTGCTCTAGCGTGCGCCACTGGATACCTTCGGGCAGTTCCTCTGCATTCCACCAGCGGAAAGCTTTAATGGCCATATCCAAGCGCTCACTCTTCGAGTGCACCTTGAGTTTACGGACATTAGCGCCCTTCTCCTTCTTGATCTTAGATTTGCCATTGGATGCCGTGGAGTTGGCTTTGGTCTTCCTGCTCTTGGAGGCAGAAAAGGAAGAGCTCGATGCTTTCCGTTTGACGCCCGTCTCCTTCTTGACTGCCGCCACCTTCTTGCCTGCTTTTGCGGTATAGCTATTAGACACCGCCTTCTTACTGGCCGCTGCTTTCTTCTTAAGTTGCACCAGCGGCATACTGTCCGAGTCCGAGTCCGAGTCGATCACGCGTGATTTCTCCTTTTTCACGACGCGCGTGGTATTGCGTCTGCTTGAGGGCGACGCGCTCTTGGACGTTGAAGACTTGCTCTTCTTGCGCAGCATAGCGATGGGGATTAGGTCGTCGTCACTGCTGTCCATGGCTGTGGCGATCTAATGGCTACACACAGAGGCAAGATAGCGTGAGATATAGCGATCTTGGGAGTTTGAGAAGAGGGAACGCTCCTCAGACTGCGGCAACTTGTCTAGTGAACTGTGTAGCGTACTACACAGCCAGATAGGCCGCACATAGTCAGCTTCCCTCGATGGGAACGCACCTTGGATTTCCTGTCGCTCCCTATTATTACTGGAGAGCTGGCGACGCTTGCCGGCGATGTAATTTTTCAAAACATCAAGCTTACACGAAATTACGTTTGCCACATGATGTAGTGTGCCCACACTATCCTAGATCAATCTTGTAACTAGTGTCTGCCACATCGAATATGATATATGATAGGTTTTAAGATCGTATCATTTATGCTCTTTGTTTGAGCAATTACCTGGGCAAGTTCTTGCGGTGGTTAAAGCTCGACGCTAAACACCAGACGGACTCGCAGTACGTCACTTTGAATCATGGCAGGACGCAACTCGGAAGCTTCGACACAGCGCGTGGCCACGCAAGTTGCAGTGGCGGCGGCCGGTGTGGCGCTGGCCTACTACGTAGGATCGCGCAGCAAGAACGCGAAGCGAGTGGCGGCGCAGAGTCGCGCCAAGGCCATTGCCGCGGCCAAGGCGGCAGCCCTTCCCACTGATTTAGAGCGCCGTAAGCTCACGTCAGTGGTTGTGCGCGTGCCGGCCACGACAGCCAACATGGGCCCGGGATTTGACACCATCGGCATGGCGCTGGACATCTGGACGGAGATTTCGGCCGAGGTCGTGGCCCCCAAGGAAGGCGACGCACCCAACGTGCGCCGTATCACGCTCACGAACGAGGGCGAAGGTGCCAAGGAGCTACCTACGGACGAGAGCAACCTCGTCATTGTGGGCATTAAGGCCGCCTTCAAGGCTGCAGGCGAGGAGATGCCGCGTCACCTCAAGGTGCACTGCAAGAACCGCATCCCGTTCGCGCGCGGACTCGGAAGCAGCTCGGCTGGTATTGTGGGCGGCATCATCGCCGGTCTTGGGCTAGCGGGTATGCGCCTGCCAGTGCACGGTCGCGAGGAGCTTTTGCAACTGGTACGAAGCTTCTGTGGCGAAACTGTATTGGCGATACGCAAGCTGACTCTGTTGTTGACTTTGTACAGGCTTCGGAGATCGAAGGCCACCCTGACAACGTCGCGCCTGCCATCTACGGCGGCTTGCAGCTTGGTATCTTCGCTGACGACCGTTGGTACTCATCGCGCGTGCAGATTCCGGATGGCCTGCAGTGCGTAGTTTTTATCCCTGACTCGACGGGCCCCACGAGCGTGGCGCGCGCGATCCTGCCGCCCGATGTGCCCCGCAAGGACGCCGTGTTTAACATCGGACGCGCTGCCATCTTTGTCAACGCCTTCCGCTCGGGCAACCTCGACGAGCTGCGTTACGCGACGCAAGACATGCTGCACCAGCCGCAGCGTGGCGCAGCGCAGTACCCCCACTTGGAGCCGCTCATGAAGGCAGCCCTGGGAGCTGGAGCGCACGGATGCTTCCTGAGTGGTGCCGGCCCCACTGTCCTGGCTATCACTAGCGGCCGCGCCGGTGACATCTTCACGCAGCAGCTGGCTGAGCGCCAGGAAAACAAGGTGGCCAACGCCATGCGTGAGGCTGCCGCTGCCATGGGCGTCTCGGGATGCGTCTTCATCACCAATCCGGACCACCGTGGAGCCTTCATTGTGCGGGCCGAACCACAGTTCTCGGACCGCTCGGTTGCACGCTACGAGGGCGATGTCGCCGACCTGTAGAGTGTTAGTACAATACAGGAGCCTTTGTGGACATTGTAAACGGTGTAAAGGACGCCGGCACGTTGATACTTTAGAAGAAAGGGCTGCTTCCTTCGAGATGAGTGAATATAGGTAGCACAAACAACTTCTAGGTTTATAGATTGCACGCACTGGTGCTTAGCGAGTAATGTAGGGAACGTTGTGTAGACTTTGCTCGGTAATTTACGATGTGGTTGTCCTCCGAATATTAAGCGGCCGGAGTGGGTTTAGCTTTTGTGTCTTCTTGCGGTTCGTGACGATCAAAGCCGTCAGCATGCTGTTGGCATGTACAGCCTCATTACCGCCGACCATAACACCCTGCTGTCCATGAGAAACAGACAGGAGTGACGCACCTTGAGGGAAGGCGCTCCCCGTTGCGTCGGCCACGGCATTCAGATCGCCCTGAAGTACACGGTCGTAGCTCATGCCAACACTGAGGAAACAGCCGATGACATCTTGAAGGTCCATAGTGGGGATTGACACCCGAACAGCATCACGTAGTCCACGCCGCGTCTTGGAAGCCACACCTCGTGGTGAAAGCGACATCATATGCAATCGTTCACCGAGACGTACCTCCGCGCCTAAGTGCAGCGATAGATCACGAGCCGACGTCTCCGGTTGCAGCATTTGGTAGCGCGAGCTATTCCGCTTGAGTCCCCGGGGCACTGCACCCCGCCGCTCACGTGCAACGGGGTAGTAGGCTGGCAATAAATTCGATTCAAGGTTGAACTTTTCAGGTCTCTGCGTCATTTCGGTCAGCATGCCATGGGTTGCCTCGTTAATTGCCTCCAGTGCAGGTTTGTGGTCGAGTGCAAACAAGTCGCGGCCACTTGCTTTCGTCACAACGAAGCTCTTGTCCGTTGCATCGTAACACGTGAACAGTGCGTGCGCGACCTCCACACTCGGGCAACAGATTGCAAAACACGCGCCGTGTTTGGTGACGCAGCCTACACTGCCTCCTTCAGAGCACAATTGGGTGGCGCGCCCATGGCTATTGGCAGCGCTACGGGACGAGCTACCACCGACAACTGAGTACGAGCAATCCACAATCTCGTTCACAGCCCGCGTTATTTGCTCTTCCTCCCCATCTCGTTGGTCATCAACGTCATAGGTGTCATCTCCACCCCCAATCACAGTCCACACGAAATCCGGGCTTTCTTCAGGCTCCATTGCTAGCATTCCCATACCGTCAAGAAGACATCGTCGAGCGGCGTCGCGTGGGCTCTCACGATCCAAGTCGGCATTCAAAATGGCGTAGGATCCTTCAGGGTCATAAATTCCCCACAAGCCAACAGTGGCGCTGTGAGATGTGTTGTTCTGCTGTCGATGTCGTGACTTGTTACTGTTGTTCACAGCGCTCTTGCTTAATCCCAACGCTGGCGCTGCAGCTCCTACGTACACTCCACCGCTGGAAGTTCCACCCATGAAAAGAGTATCAGGAGCTGCACGGGCAAGGGCTTCGTACACCGCAGCACCCGCGTGGTGGTGGGAATACGACACCAGCATGAAGTGGGGATTTTGGTCGCCCAGGGCATTCACGAGCTTCATAAAAGCCGATGTAGCTGCAGCAAAAGTGTCGGAATCGTGGGACACAGTACTTGCGACTTGGACGTCGCACTTGTAAACATTTGCCATGCGAGGAACATGAGTAGAACGACTTCCAGCCAGTTGACTTGCAGTAAACTCGTTGACCACTGACGAGAAGCGCGAAGACGCGCCAGCGGGTGAACGACTGGGGTCACCGTTTGGCATGAGGTAACTTCTTGCCTGCAAGGAGCAGCTCGTGCAGAGTCGTGCTTGTGTCTCAGGTTGGGCGCCAGGCTGCAAAGCCCACTTGCGGCTGCACTGGCCGCAAACAGCTTCACCACAGGCTCGGCAGTGGTGCTTGGATTTCACGATCGAAAAGGAGCAGATACAGATTGCGCATTTGTTGCTACGAGCAGGTTTCCACTGGGCTTTCGGAAGTACTGCAATGGGGCGAAATAGCGTGTTGAACAGCAACTCGCGGATACCAATGAGCCGCTCCGTGAAGTTGTGGATGATCTTGGCTCCAACAGAGCTGGCGAATTGCTTTTGAAAGTCGATCACCATCATGCACGTCACTTCGTAAGTGCCTGAGGCATCTCCCGTGGGTGAAACCACATAGACGCCCTTGTTTATCACTGCACGCTTGCACTTTGCCACGCTGGGAGGAATAGCTACGTCTTCACCAGCAAGTCGGATAGCCAGCTCGTCCCCCTTAAAAGATTCCACGGACCGAATATAGCCGTACCCGCGCTTCCTCCCATCTGCCATTGCTTCGATATTCGCATACTCCACAAAGAAGAAATCCACTGGCTTTACGAACCGTCCGGCAAAGCGACTTGCATGCCACTTAACCTGCAGATGAGGGAAGGATTCGCTGGAGTCCTCATCAACACTGGACGCGTCATCATGACTGCCGCTCGCAGTAGTCGTAGCTGAGGCACCAGACGGAAAAAGCAGATTCGTCTTAGTTGCTGGCGCACGTTCCGGCAGCTCCATACGCTTAATAACTGCGGCATGCAGAAGCCCAGGAAACACCTGCGATTCGATGTCGAAGTAGCTCCTCGAGTTGCTTGGCGTGAGATACTCCATAATTGTCCCTAAATGAGCCTTGACCTCGCACGAGACACGAAAGTACAGCTTCGTGGAGGCGTCCTCCTCGGATGGGAGCGCCGCTGGCCTGTAAACGTGAACGTCCTGTGTGCGCTTGGCCAATTTCCACGACACCCTCCCACACAAATTAGCCACATCGATGGCCTCATGCGCCTTCTCCTCCAACCTCAAAGCGATGTTAGCCACATCCTTTTGCATCGATGAAGAGGCCGGCGAGCTTGTTGTCGTGTGTCTCTTGTGGCCCGAGGACGAGCTCAGGCCGCTTCCCTCGAGTTTCTGCGAATGAGTACTTTCCATGAGCTCGTCTACATGGAGTCTGCCCTTCTCGCCTCTGCCGGGTTTCTTCCTGTCATTATTGTCGGCTTCGTTCTCGTCCTGGTTGCTATCCTCCTGTGTGTCGCTGTCCCGGCTCAGCCCCTGTGCGCGCGGGTAGCTGCCGAGTGAGAAGGTCATGTCGAAGGAGCTCGGACGCATGGGCTCCACAGTGTCTACGCCGTCCTGGTCCACGCCGTCGAGGCGGAAGCGGTCCATTCTGCAGATCTGTTTAAAAAGGTGGGGGCTCTGTCGTTATTCGTTTATTGCGCGCGCTGTAGACCGCCAAATGGAGCGAGACCGGCACAGATCGAAACGAGAGATCGAGCTGAATATGATGAAACCTACGGTGGCAGCTCTTCTCAGGCGTGAGGGCGTCTCCACACGCAGAAGCAGACAACGGCGGCGGTTTCTTCCTCCTCCTCGCCGCGCGATTATAAAGTGAAAAGTCGATTAGGCCAGCAGACGGTATCGTCGGTGCGTTGACTTGATCGCAGTATGGAGCACAAGGTTCTCGCCGACGATGCTCGCAGCCAACGCTCGCTCGCGTAGTCTTCCTGCGCGCTCACCTCCGGACGGCGATCGATCCTATAATAAAGACTGCAACTCTTCTACTGCCTCGTCGTTGCGTCGAATTACGACAGCACGATGACAGCACGACTATCATTCAGGTCGCTGCGACATGTAGGGGAAGGGTTGGATAAGGATAACTGTTTTCAGTCTATACGTCCCTCAAATGTGTCTGTTGCGACCGAATTGACACTGATTTTCGGGCTTTCTGAGGTCGCCAGGTATATGGACCAATCAGAACCACAATGCGGTATGTCTGCATTTATAAATTCTCAGACTCAGTCTCAGATCAGAAGCAGGATATTCTCAGAGTCGGTATCAAAAATCTTCAGACACGTATATTGTAGTTGAATCGATCATTCACGCGGCGAGCTCGTGCGTGTAGATAGGAGTAGCGGTAGGCGCGGTGAGCCCTCGCACTGCTGCTTTTCTGGACCTAAATCGAGTCACAAGTTGGTGCGGACCAAGAGCTAGTTGGGTGGCCGAGCCCTCCAGCTGTGCAACCACCTCCGCTTCGACTCGATCCGAGCCACTTGCTGCAGATGCAACTACATGTAGCAGTCGCCGCGTTGTACTTGAGTCCCTTACCATTTCTCTGCAGCGCTGTCCATCGCTTCAAACATCTGTCTACGATCGCGCTACATGCACCAAAAATATAAAATCCGGGCGTCACGCGACGACCACCGTCGCACTGATCGCAGTGAATGGCTACCCGTGATGACCAGAGTACTGACGATGCAGGTAGTACGGCAAAAGAACATGTAGTGTAATTGATGGCACGCTCGCCGCTCTCAGAGCATCGCGTATGAAGCCCAGATGGATTTTTGCTTCAGACAATATGAGTCTAATCAATTCATGGGCGTAAAGTTTATCAGGCGACGAGCTGACGGCTAACGTTAAACGGTGACGTGCTAACTGACTACTAGCCAAGCTTCCGGGATTTCCTCAACTGCAGACGGTAATGATGATGGCGGATATCGGTCACGCGATGAAGTCGTTCCCACTCCACTTGGCATGGTCGGAACTGGTCGCGGAGGAATTTTATCGTCAGGGAGACACGGAACGTCAGTTCGGTCTGCCGATTTCACCTCTTTGTGACCGGACGACGGGTGCGGACCGCTTTGAAAAGAACCAAATCGGGTTCCTCGAATTTGTCGTTCTTCCGTTGTATAATGCGGCACATGATGTGCTTCCTTTTGGGAGATTCGACGATGTGATTGCGAGTGTCCAGCACAACGCTGCTACGTGGGAGAAGCGGGCACAAGCAAAGATTGAAAAGGAGTCGTTTGGCACCTCGCTGGCGACGCCCATGACCACGATCGAGACTACAGAAGAACCTGTATCTTACGCAGAGGTTGCAGTTGATGTGGAAAAGCGCAGTTGACAGAATGAGCTCTACGAAAGATGAACATTATTAGATAGAGGGCACATTAAACTATCTGTACTCGTAGAAAAACGGTGAAATCGATGAAATCGTACTATGGCCAGACAAAAAAACTATACAAATGCCCCCCCCCCCCCCCCTGAAATTTCAAACCACCAACTCAATAAAAGGGATACGGAACTGAAACAGATATTGTTTCGCTATCATAACGACTGGAGCAGCTACTGTGTCAACGTTACTGCATTGAGCCACTAGGAGTACGAAGGGGCTTGTACGCTTGGTCCACGTCTTTGGAGTTGGGGTCCGTATTGTTCGGGATGCCCTCCGCGTCCATCGCACTGAGCTCCTCCAGCGTCATGTTCTTCGTCTCCGGCACCCAGAACGAGAACAGCAAACCGAAGAAACAGCACGCAGCGAAGATATAGAGCACGCCCTTGAACCCGAACGAACCCTTGGCGATCACCGCGAAGCACTGCGCGGCGATGATGGCGCCGACCTTGCCGGATGCAGCCGAAATGCCGTGACCCGTGGAGCGCACCGCCGTCGGGAAGACTTCGGCAGGGATGATGAACGTCGTGGCGTTGGGTCCGAAGTTGAAGAAGAACTGCGCGAACGAGTACATGACGACGAACATGGCCGTGCTGTCGGTCTTGAGCTCGTTGAAGAAGATGGCCATGAAGAGGAAGAGCAGCGTGAGCAGCGAGAAGCCCATGTACTGGATGGGCTTGCGGCCCCACTTGTCCACGAAGTAGACCGTGAACCAGTAGCCGGGCACCGTGCCTGCCAGGTTGATGATGGCTGTGCCGACCGAGCGGTTCCATAGATCGTCGTAGATCTTCTGGTTGCCCGTGGACGTGGCGCTACCGTAGCCGATGATCTCGAGCACGACGGACGTGTTGAGCGACGTGCCGTAGTATCCGATGTCGAGGAAGAACCAGGCGGCTGCACAACCGATGAGCACCTTGAGGTTGGCCCACTTGTTGAAGTACGTCTTGAACGAGTACGAGAAGTTCTCGAAGAAGCCGGTCTTGCCGTCGCCCTTGACGTACATGTCGGTCGTGATCTTGTCGGAGGCGAGGAACTGGGTGGCCGCGCGGGCTCCTTCCTCGGTGTCTCCAAGCACGTCCATGGCGTACCGTGGCGTCTCCGGGATTTTGAGGCGCCAGTAGACTGCGGCCAGTGCGGGGATGGCGCCGAACGCGGCAAGTGAGCGCCAGCAGTAGCCGAGCGAGGAGGCGCCGTTCTCGAGGATGCTGTTCTTGGCGGCAGCCAGCACGATGATGGCCATGACGGCACCGGCAATGATACCGAAGCCCTGCATGGCGAAGACGGTGGCGATCATGGTGCCGCGGCGCTTGGAGGACGCGAACTCGCTGGTGATGACAGCTGAGACGGGGTAGTCTCCGCCGATGCCGACGCCTAGCACGAAGCGCCAGATGCTCAACAAGATGAGCAGGTTGTTGGCGTCGCCGTTGACGGGCCACGAGGCGAAAGCGCACAGCAGAGCGCCACCGATGAGCACCATCAGCTCGATGCCGTAGATGCGTTTGCGGCCGAGGATGTCGCCGAGGATGGCGAAGGAGATCTGGCCGACGGCGTTGCCGTAGGAGGAAGCGGCCTTGACCCACCCGTCGGCGCGCGACGTGAGACTGGACTTGTCAAAGTACTCGTAGGCGATCATCGGCACCATGAGACCGATGACGAAGTTGTCGTACGAGTCGACGAAGAAGCCGGAGCCGGCCACGAGGATGGCCTTGACGTGGGCCTTGGAGAACTTGGCGTTGTCGAGCGCACTGAGCGCGTCGAAGCGGTTTTTGCTGTCCTGCGTCGCCTCGGCCATCGTGTCGTAGTGGAAATGCTGGTCAGGTACTGTCGAAGAAGTTTGGAAGCTTGGGAAAGGCACCGCAGATTGGAGAATGGGGACGATCTTGAGTCCGACAATCTACCAAAACCGGTAGGAGATCATAGGGACGGAGGGTTCCGTTCTGCGTCTGCCCCCGTCACACTGAGTGGGGCATTTTGAGGCAGGCGTGCGTGGCAGACAGACAAGGAGAGCCGGTGGGTTGGTCTCATCGCCGCGTGAAGGTCGAAGTGTCAAGGGTAAGGGGCGTATATCGCCAACAATGCCGCCGCGTTGATTCGGGTGCTTTCAGGTTCCTAGTGTTGTGCCGTTTGAAGCCTAGGGGTCGAATCTGCTTACTGGCCAGATGAGGAAGGTCACCTTGCAGCAAGATTCGCCGCTCGGTTGAAACGACTGTGGGTACCTTTGAGGTGCTCTGGTATGCTGTCTACAGGACACCATGAATCTTGTGCCAAAGTGGGACGCGATCCGCTGAGTTCCTGGCGCCGTGAACCATGGAGCGTCGGTGCTGTTGTGGGCCAGAAGTCTGCTGCATGTTGGGCGAGTTTGGTTGTTTCGCTGGGTGGATCCCGCCAGCGCCTACGCTGGCTGACCAGCAACCAGCCATGTGTGGTGCGGCTGTGCCGAGATTAAAACGGATTAAAAATTATTTA